>JAJIBD010009266.1:0-70991 GCA_021461705.1 Cryptotis parvus
CGGAGCCTGTCTGTGAGCAGCGCACCTGTGGCAATTTTCTCCTTTCACTTTTCTTTCTTTTCCAACAGGTTCTCTCCCAGGAAAATGTTTTGTTTTGGGGTCACACTCAGCTGAGCTCAGGAATCACTCCTGGTAGTGCTTGAGGGGAACGTAGCGGCTCTGGGGCCCAAACCCGGGTCGACACATGAAAAGCAAATGCCCCACCCAGTGTTCCAACTCTCTGGCCCTGCTCCTGGGGAGATAGTGTTCAAGCTATCAATTTACACAAAGGGAGATATTTCTAAAATGCTACCTTAAGAACAAAACAAAACAGTTAAAAAAGGAAGCCCGGTGGCAGAATGGGAAATGGTGGATTAAAATAATATTTTTTGGAGGGAGCAGTGCTTTAGGCCGACTCCAGCTCTGCTCAGGGGTTACTCCTGCAGTGCTGGGAGACTCCTATACAAGTGCTGGGGATCAAGCCAGAGCATGCAAGACAAGTACCCTACCCACTGCACTCTCTCTCTGGCCCCCTGAGCTCATGATTTCGACCAAAGGGTCACCCAATAGAAAGCGTCCTAAGAGGGGCCGGAGCAATAGCCCAGCGGGTAGAGGCGTTTGCCTTGCATGTGGCCAGCCCGTGCGGGCCATGGTTCAATCCCCGGCATCCCATATGGTCCCCTGAGCACTGCCAGGAGTAATTCCTGAGTGCAGAGCCAGGAGAAACCCCCTGAGCATCGCCGGGTGTGACCCAAAAAGCAAAAAAAAAAAAAAAAAAAAAAAGAAACGTCCTAAGATTCACAGGAAGAAATGGCTATATCTGCACCTAACTTCCTGGCCCAGGTGCGCTCTATCTCGGCTCCAGGAACGCCCCATCCACATTTGCCAGCAAGAGAGAAAGGTGTGGGCTGGGCTGCAGAACACGACCAAAAGTGCTTCCTCGGAAAGCTTCCCTTTCCGACACCTGCTGTCTGCACGCACTTAAGGCTCCTCTTCGTACCCCCACAAAAAGGGCAAAATCTCCAAAGGTTTCCACCAAAATTTCCACTGCTGGTTCAGCCAACCGGCACTGTCTGAGGTCCCTGGGGTGCGGTGGGCGGGGAGGTGGGTCGGCCTCTGCCTCCCAGGGAGCACAGGCACCCCAGGCCCAACAGGGCAATCACAAGCCGCAGCCACTGCGACACTCACCAAGACCCCTGCCCAAAAGTCCTTGAGCAGAAATGCTGATTTAGCAGGAAGCAAAACTGTAACTATGTTCCCTTGATAAGCGTCTACAAGGACAGGCATCGAATCACATGTTCTGCTCCGTGCTGGGGACCAAGCCCAGCCCGGCAGCTGAACCCGGGTGGCCAGTCCATGGCGCAGCCCTGAAATGTCCCGAGATCCCGGCCAGCCTTTGGAGCGGAGGAGGTTCCCCACTGCCAAGAGGAGCTCTCTGGAATCCGGAGTGGGAGCCGGGCTGCGGGCAGGGCTGCAGGCTCAGGGTCCGTCCTGTGGCTGGTCCTCCTGCCGCTGGCTCTCAAGGTGCTCCTGCGTGAGCCGCTCCAGGTCCCGCCGCAGCGTTGGGGTGGTCCTCCAGGTCTCGTGGAGGGAGCGCCGCGATGTCCAGGCTCGGTAATGCTCGGGCTTCACCAGGCTCCGGACCACCTGCAGGCAGCGCTCCCTGAGGGTGTACACTGTGGGGGGCAGAGTGAGCTCTGGGCAGAGCTGGCAGCCCTACCCGGCACGGGGTCTCCCCAGCACCCGGGCACAGCAGTGCCTCGGGAGCGGCAGGTGTGCTTAAAAAACCCACCCCGAACCGTCCTGCCCCACAAAACCTACAGAAGGTAACATCGGCTGCCGCCCAACCTGATAAAATCACCCGAGTTTAAAACCAATCGTAGGGGGCTGGGCGATAGCCCAGCGGGTAGAGGCGTTTGCCTTGCACGCGGCCGGCCTGTGCCGGCCTGGGTTCGATCCCTGGCATCCCATATGGTCCCCCTGAGCACCGCCAGGAGTCATTCCTGAGTGCAGAGCCAGGAGTAACACCTGAGCATTGCCGGGTGTGACCCAAAAAGCAAAAAAAAAAAAAATAAAATAAAAAAAATAAAACCAATCGTAAAGCGATGACCCCAATATTCAACTCAGAGATTTTTCTTTCAACTGCTGATTGGCACCATAAGTGTAATTTTACTAAGTAACGAAAAGATACAAGGCCAGAGCGATAGCCCAGCGGGAGGGCATTTGCCTGGCGTGTGGCCAACCTGGGTTCTCTCCCTGGCATCCCATATGGTCCCCGGAGCACCGCCAGGGAGTGATTCCTGAGTGCAGAGCCAGGAGGAACCCCTGAGCATTGCCGGGTGTGACCCAAAAGGCAAAAACAAACCAAAAAATGCACATTCTGGTGTGTCTCCGGCCTCTCTGGTATGCCCAGGTCGCAGGCACACCAGGAGGGCTGTCAGCGGCCTATTCAGACCAACGCGATCGTTCTGATTTATTTCCGGTGGGTGTGAGGCCCAGAGAGCAGAAACTCAGCAAGCCTCAGGCTGGTCAAGGGTATCACGGGGCACGGGTACCTGGCAGCGTGATGTTGGCGAAGATTGGCTGCTCTTGGGCACTGAGGGACGGCATGAAGAGCTCGGTCTGGTTCACCAGCAGCCCATCGTAGGTGCCGCGTCTCTGAAGAGCCAAAGGTGACCTGCGGGCGAGCACAGCAGTGAGGAGCCCCAAACCTGTGCCCCCGTGGCGACCCCACCCACACCGGGCACCGCTGCTCGCCTGTCAAGGGCAGTCTGAAAGCGCCTGTGCTCGGCCTAAGTCAAGAGGCAACGGGCATATTCTCACGCGGCCGCACAGCACGGCCCCAGACCCCTGGGGTGCAGCGACAGAGAAGCCAAGAACAGGAGAAAGCGACGCGGGTGAGGCCACTGCCCCGGGAGGCCGCCTCCGGCACGGTGGACCCAGTGGAATGCCGGCAACTTGTCTGCCCGCCGGGCAGGGAGACGGTCCCGAGGGCCGCCTGCCCCACCCTGACCGGCTCCAAAGGCTCCCAACAGGTCCCTCATCGGCCCTCGCTCCCAGCGCAACCGCGAGAGGCGCCCGGGGAGTGATGGGGGGCTAACAGCGGGGTGTGGACCTCCCAGAGCCGACCCCGCCTTAGGGCTCACGACCCCCGTCCAGGGAGCAGAAGAGCCCCTGAGGGTGGGCGCGGACCCCCGGTTAGCGCGCGACACTGTCCAGGGAGCAGAAGGCCCCTTCCCTCTGGTTGGGGCGCGGACCCTCCCCTCCAGGAGGGACCCTTGGACGCGCCCCTTAGGACGCAGAGCACCCGTTAGGGCGCGGACCCCCACTTAGGGCGCGGACCCTCCCCTCCAGGAGTGGACCCCTTAGGACGCAGATCACCCTTAGGACGCAGAGCACCCGTTGGGGCGCGGACCCCCACTTAGGGCGCGGACCCTCCCCTCCAGGAGCGGAGCCCTTAGGACGCAGAGCACCCCTTAGGACGCAGAGCACCCGTTAGGGGCGCGGACCCCCACTTAGGGCGCGGAGCCCTTAGGACGCAGAGCAGCCGTTAGGGCGCGGACCCCCCCACAGGGCGCGGAGCCCTTAGGACGCAGAGCAGCCGTTAGGGCGCGGACCCTCCCCGGGCGCAGCCCCCGCCGGCAGGAGCGCGCAGCCCGGCGCGCCCACCTCGGAAGCTGTGGATGCGGCGGCCCGTGCCCGGCGGCAGCGTGGGGGTAGGGCAGCGGCTCGCCCTCGAAGTTGAGCCAGAGCGGCCGCACGACGCGCGGGCTGCGGTTGCAGAAGATGACCTGGGCCGGCTCGCGCGAGTTGAGCGAGCAGAGCACCCGGCGCGGCGGCGCGGCCTCCATCTCCGCCCGGCCACGGAGCAGCCGGAACCGGGAGCCGCCGGGCTGGGGCCTCGGGGCCTCGCGATTGGCGCGCCGCGGGGCGGGGCGGGGCTGCGTGCGCGCGCCCCCGGCCGCTGCGTGCGCGCTCCCGGGGCCGGCGGCGGGCGGCTCCGCGCCTGCGCGCTGCGCGCCTCTCCCTGGGCCGATGCTCCGAGGCCGGTGCTCGGGCTCCGCGGGGCGCCCCCACCCTGGCTTCGTCCAGGAAATCCTACTCTAGCGATGGGCTCCGAGGGCGAAGTCATCGCGGTCTTTATTTTGGTTTTTTTTTGGCGGTTTATTTACTGAGATCATTTTATTTTAGGCACGTGATTACTTTATTTACTGAGATCATTTTAAATAAATGCTTTATTCAGAGGTGACTACAAGTATTTATTTATACCAGTTATTTTTTTTTTTTTTTTGCTTTTTTTGGGTCACACCCCGGCAATGCTCAGGGGTTACTCCTGGCTCTGTGCTCAGGAATTACTCCTGGCGGTGCTCGGGGACCATATGGGATGCCGGGGATCAAACCCGGGCGGCATAGGCCGGCCACGTGCAAGGCAATCGCCCTACCCGCTGGGCTATCGCTCCGCCCCAATAAATCTTTTGAGGGACTCGAGCCCCGTAATGCCAAATACCAGTAACATTTATATTAGGTCATTCCCATGACCTAATATAATAGTTGAGGCTCTTTATGTTCGTGGAGCAAGCGGATGCCTTTGGGTTCTACTAGCATGAGACAGGACATATGGAGATATTACTGGTGCCCGCTCAAGCAAATAGATGATGAACAGGAAGATAGTGATAGTGATAGTGACTGAGATCATTTTATTTTAGGCACCGTTTTAGCCGTGATCTGGGGTCTCTCAACTCCGCACGGGACACGTGAGGGTCCAGTTGCCCTCGCTCCAGGCCGCATGCTGACGCGCTTTGGCAGCTGCGTGTGTTTTGCTTCCGGCGAGGCGGTGCAGCCTCTGGCTCGGCGGAGGAAATGCCATCACTAGACCAGGGAACTGCTGTTTGCCACAGGTCACCGCGGAACTTGGCTCAAACAAACACAGAATCCACCGGGGCCATCCCCAGCACCCAAAGTGGTCTCCTCCAAGCCTGCCAGGAGAGATCCCGGGCACTGCGGGGTCTTATGCTCAGAAATCCAAAAACAGGCGCCCCCCCCCGTCCAACCCCTGCCCACCCAAAAAAAAAAGAACAACGGAGCTTGGTTAGGCTGCCTTCCGTCTCGGTTCTTGCCTGTCTGGGTCACACCGGCGTTGCTCAGGGGTCTCTCAGGAATTACTCCTGGTGCGCTCGGGGACCGCATGGGACGCCGGCGAGCAAGGCAAACCCCTCCCGCTGTGCCGTCACTCTGGCCCTAGGCTTGTTCTGTCTGTGGGCCGCACACCGTGGTGCTCAGTGGCAGGGTCCGGCCAGCAGCTCTGGGGTCAGGAGGTGTAGGGATGGACCCAGAGCTGACACCAGCTGAACCATTTTCTGGCCCCTTCCGCCTGCGTAGGGTCAGGCATCTTTAGTGTGTGGAAACCAGAAGCGGCGGGAGGGTGATTCAAGTGTTAAGTTTAGGGCAAGGGCAGAAAACATACTCCTGGCCTCCGCTATCTGTAGTTACGCTGTAATGGCGACACAGCCATCAGTTTGTGGAGCCTCAAGGCGGAAGACAGAAAGATCAGGATAGCTCTGCAGTGCTGGGCGAGAAAGGGACTCCCTGTCGGGGCAGGTCTGTCCCTGGAGCACAGCTCTCAGCAGCAGCACGCGGTATCTTCACACGGGAAGCCGGGATGTTTTGCTTTTTTGGGTCACACCCGGCAATGCTCAGGGGTTTCTCCTGGCTCTGCACTCAGGAATTACTCCTGGCGGTGCTCAGGGACCATATGGGATGCCGAGGATCAAATCGGGGTCAGCCCCAAGGCGACCCCTCCCCGCTGTGCTGGCCTCCAGCCCCTCTAGCCTTGTTCTTGCTGGCAACGTAACTTGCGGACCTGTTTCTTTGCTTATCTCCGGGTTGGAGCAGCCAGGGTTGTGTCTCAAACACTAACTACTTTCTTTTCCCTCTCGTGTCTCTAAATACAGTTCAGTAAAGTCTGTCTCCTGGGGAGGATGCAGTGGAAGCAGGGCAGGTTCTTGCCTTGCACACAGCTGACCTCGGTTTAGGCCCCGGCACCTCACACGGCCCCCTCCTGCGTCACCGGGGTAACTCCGGAGTGCAGAGCCAGGAGTAACCTCTGCCACCCCCAACTCTGAGGCTGGAGACAGAGGAGAGGGAGCTTGCCTAGCACGTGGCAGGCCCAGGTTTGATCCCTGACACCCCCATGGTCCCTCAAACCTGCCTGGGTTAATCGCTGAGCACTGTGGGTGTGGCTGTTTGAGACGGACGGACGGGGGTGCCGTGAAGGGTGAAACGAGTCACTGGGCCCCACATTCCTAGCTGCACTGCTATGGTCCGGATGTTTTCTTGTTTTTGCTTTTTGGGTCTCACCCGGCGAAGCTCAGGGGTTACTCCTGGCTCTGCACTCAGGAAATACTCCTGGTAGTGCTCGGGGGGGGGGGGGACCGGTGGATGTCGAGGTTCAAAGCTGGGATGGCCGTGCAAGGCAAACGCCTCCGCTATGCTACCTCTCCGGTTCCAAGAAAGAGGCGTTTTACTTGGACCTTACGATATGGAGACACTCTGGGTTCTGGCTAACGTGCACCCTCTGGCCCTCGGCAGGCCACAGGCATCGGAGCTGGATCAATGTGAGCCTTCATCCTTTTACCGTGCTGGTCCCGCCCATCCCGCAGACCTGCCCTGGGCTGGCGAGGGCCAGTGACACCAGGTGGAGCCGGGCCTGGAACCTGCAGGGCCCCAGAAACACAGTAGTCGGCAGAGTGGAGGCATTTATTTGGGAGATTCGGGCAGCAAAGTCACCCCAAATGACAGAAAGAAACTCTGGAAACGTCCCCTCCAGCCTAGTGGGGGCCTGGCCCTCACCTCCCGCCAACGGCAGAACAACTTTCTCTGGAGGCCCGGCCGGGGGTGGGGTCCCAGCCAGCACTGGGGAGCCAAAGGTCATTCAGAGCATCACTGCAGAGGACGAGGAATGCGGCGGGCGACGCTGAGACAGGGTGCGGGGGAGGCGGGGGCCACAACGGAGTTCCAGGCATTTGGCTCTGCACGCCTTGAATCCAGTGCCAAAGTTCTACAGAACGGTACCGACGGGGAAAGATGCTTGCCGGCAACTCAAGCGGTCCCCTGGCCTGCTCCCGCCGCGCCGGCACCCCCAGACGGACTCCAAGCGTTCCCCTGGCCTGCTCCGCCGGCGCGCGGCACCCCCAGACGGACATGACAGGCCCGAGGGCCATACATTGAAACAAGAAAACCAAGAATAAGCCCTGTTGCTCTTGAGGAGAGAGAGAACGAGGGCGGCTGGGCCTGTCCCACGGAGGCTTCCGAAAGCGGCGTCCCAGCGGCTGCGGGGGGGCCTAGGTGAGGGTCTCGCCTTTTGTCACCTGTCAAAGCAAGGGCAGCGAGGTAAGCCCGGGCAGCAGCAGGGCCGGACAGGGTTTCGGTGTGAACCCGGTGTTTGGGATCCATCAGGCTCCCAGAGAGCTGGCGGTCAGCCCAGGCAGGGCCCCGCCCTGCAACTCACCGGGCCTCAATGTACTCGATCCGCCGCTCCAGCGCTGTCAGCTTCTCGTTGAGCGTCGCGAGTCTTGAGCGACAGGACATATCTGGGGAAAAGACGGTAACGCTCAGGAACGACAGAGGCAGGACACCTCCCGCCAGCCACGCCGAGGAACAGGGAAGGGACAGAGGACGGTGACCGCCTCTGCCTGGGCGCACGGAGCCGGGAGCGGATCTGCCTGACGCCCAGACAGGGAAAGCGGCCCCAGGAAGACGCGGCCTAGACTGCGGCTGCTGTCAGGGCTGAGGACGGGGTGGGGCACCTGCCTGTTAGGAAGCCGAACCTGGGTTCAACCCGGCACCCCAGATGGTCCCCAAGGCCTACCTGGAGAGATCCCTGAGCAGACAGCCCGTAGTGAGACCCAAGTACCGCCACTGCCCCACTTGCAAAAGCCCGACTACCCAAAGGATCCAATCGAACCGGAACCCCCAGAGGGCCAGAGCGACAGCACAGCGTTTGCCAAGCATGCGGCCGACCGGGTTCAATGCCCGGCATCCCAGATGGTCCCCTGAGCACTGCCAGGAGTGATTCCTTACCCAAGAGCCAGGAGGAACCCCTGAGCGTCGCCAGATATGACTCAAAAAGAAAAAGAAAAAAAAAAGGCCCCCAAAGCCCAGGGATCCAAGGCCCTCAGCGGTCAGCCGGCAGAGTGGGGGCTCAGTCCCACCACGCGGATACCCAATTCTGCCAACAGGCCCCTGAGCATAGGAGCCAGCTAGTGTCCACGCCGTGGGCAGGCAGGGGCGCGCGCCAAGAGGAGACGGGCCCAGAGCCAGGCCGGACATGGAGTCTGGCTGCGACATCCACGAGCCTTGTTATGGCGACAGAACCCCAGGCCCAGGCTGAGTGCACGCCTTTGCTAGCAACAGGCACCATCAAGATGAGAAAGAAGCATGTTGGAGCGTCCACGGGGAGCTCACGGGAGGCGGGGTCACTCCTGACTTCTGCAGGGCCAGACACCAGCTGGGGCTGGCCAGTGACCAACCTACTCTACTTTCTCTTTGGCCTAATGAAATCAAGGTGCTAAATTGCTTTTTTGGGGTTACACCCAGCAATGTTCGGGGGGACCCTAGAGGATGCTGGGACGAACCCAGGTCAGCCACGTGCAAAGCAAACGCCTTCCCCTACTGTACTATCGCTCTAGCCCCTAAAGCTGTTAAAATTGGAATGGTTTTACTGGAGGCTCTGCAGTTTTGAGGTTGGGAGTGGCCCCCACTACTAACAAAGAACACTGAAATACAGCTTGTATTCCTATACTATGCAATACACAACAAACATTAAGTCAACACGACTGGGTTCGAGCAGTGGGGTGGGCATTTGCCTTGCATGTGGCCAAGCTAGGTTCGATCCCTGGCATCCCATATGGTCCCCCAAACCCTCCAGGAGTGATTCCTGAGCGCAGAGCCAGGAGTAACCCCTGAGCATCGCTGGGTGTCTCAGTCTTGCATGTGACTCCCCAAAAAAAAATATGGGATCGACCCAAGTCGGCTATATGCAAGGAGAGTGCCCCCACGCTATACCATCGCTCTGGCCCCAGGCGTGATTCCCGAGAGCAGTGCCAGCAGTAACCACTGAGCATCACCAGAGTGACCCAAAGAGTCACAAACAAAACCAAACCTGATTAGCGTACGAGGGCCAGAGGCGAGCACAGCGGGGCGGGTGCTTGCCTCGCACCACGGCAGGCCCAGGTTCAGTCGCTGGCATCCTACAGGGTCCCTAAGCCTTGCCAGGAGTGATCCAGGAGCACAGAGCCAGGAGCAATTCCTGAGCACACGGGCATGGCCCCAAACCAAACACACACATGACGCTCTACAGAGCATATTCCTAGGAACAGAGACCAGAGACCACCCCCCAGAGAGCTCACTGTAACGCTCGCACCTGAGCGCACGCTTCAGCATCTACACCTTAGCGGCAGATCCGCCCCTCCCTGTCCAGCCAACCCCCATCTTCCACCTCTAGGGACGGGCCCATCAGAACGTTCTTTGGTCTTTGGACGCTTTTTCTTTCGGTCACCCCTGCTACGTCAGGCTCCTCATGTCCTGACAGCAGCAATGGTGAGTCACCGGGAAGGAAAAATCCAAAGAATGTGCCCCCATTATCTGTAGGGGCGGGGTGCTGCGAGGGGTGTGCAGATGCTGACTCAGGAGCCAAGAACACTGTCAGGATGCCAGGCTGCGAGGCGGCACTGCCATGCAGAACTGACACGTGGCTCTGCCGTGGGCGCCCCAGGCTCAGTCCTCAGGACGACGCGGCCCCACAACAGCCTCCCGCACACTGGGTAAGGCCCCAAAACAAACAAACAAAACACAAGAATAGTCCAGCGAGGAGGGCGTTTGCCTTGCACAGGGGCCAACCTGGGTTCGATCCCCAGTATCCCATATGGTCCCCTGAGCACCGTCAGGAGTAATTCCTGAGTGCAGAGCCAGGAGGAACCCCTGAGCATCGCCGGGTGTGACCAACCCCCAACAAGGAAAGAATAAACAGGCAAGGTCGGGGTGGGGTGCAGTCCAGGGGGGAGGTCCCCGGCCTTGCGAGCTGACCCAGCATCCATGAGAACCCCAAGCCCCGGCACTGACCCGAGCATACTCGGGAGTGATGGAAATCACACAGCCAACTCCAGGAAGTGGCCAGCAGCCGGACATCAGAGATGGGCTCACACTGCCCTGCAGTGGCCCCAGACCAGGGCCAAGACAAACCCCTCCCCGGCGCTCAAGCTGCCAACATGCCAGCTCTGCCACCAAGGCCAGGGGCAGCCAGGCGCCTTCCTGCGGGGTCCAACAGCCCTTCCTTCAAATCTGACTTCCCTGACCCACCTGGCATTTCTCCCAAATGTGAGTCTGCCCCCGATTCTGGAAGATTCCTTCACAGCGTCTGCCTCCGACTGCGGGCTCACAGCACACGTGTTGCTGGCTGGCTCCCAGATGGGCCGAAACTCCTCCCTCCTTCCTCTCTGCTTCCGCCCT
Source organism: Cryptotis parvus (assembly GCA_021461705.1). NCBI lineage: Eukaryota > Metazoa > Chordata > Mammalia > Eulipotyphla > Soricidae > Cryptotis > Cryptotis parvus. The sequence goes on from JAJIBD010009266.1 coordinate 10,486, forward strand.
CCCTACTCTCTCACTTCCTCCCTCCTTCCTCTCTCACTTCCTCCCTCCTTCCTCTCTGCTTCCGCCCTCCCTCCTCTCTCACTTCCTCCCTCCCTCCTCTCTCACTTCCTCCCTCCTTCCTCTCTGCTTCCGCCCTCCCTCCTCTCTCACTTCCTCCCTCCTTCCTCTCTCACTTCCTCCCTCCTTCCTCTCTCACTTCCTCCCTCCTTCCTCTCTGCTTCCGCCCTCCCTCCTCTCTCACTTCCTCCCTCCTTCCGCCCTCCCTCCTCTCTCACTTCCTCCCTCCTTCCTCTCTGCTTCCGCCCTCCCTCCTCTCTCACTTCCTCCCTCCTTCCTCTCTGCTTCCGCCCTCCCTCCTCTCTCACTTCCTCCCTCCTTCCTCTCTGCTTCCGCCCTCCCTCCTCTCTCACTTCCTCCCTCCTTCCTCTCTCACTTCCTCCCTCCTTCCGCCCTCCCTCCTCTCTCACCTCTCTCCTCCCCTTCTCTGCCCATCACAATCCAGGCTAAAAGCACTTTCTGCTTTGCAGATAAAAGGCTCTCATCTGCCTCCAGAAACATCACCGCAGCAGATCCCAGCTGGGGTGCAGGCACCACCCCGCGGCCACCCACTAATCTTGCTGGCCGGAGAGCGCGGGAAGGACGCTGGAAAAGCAGCCCCCTCCCCATCAGAGCAGTGCAACAGCCTGGGGGCAGGGAGCGCGCGGAGCCCAGCCCACCCCCCCACGGGCAGCGTGTCCCTCGGTCCACCTCTCCCACTGGCCCTTCCTGAGGGCGGGGACGCGTGAGCCCCGTGCTCACAGCGCTGGGGTTCATGAGGGCCGGGGGCAGCGGGGCCCCAAGCCGCCCCTCCGGATAACACGGGAATGAGCACGCACGTCCAGCTCCGGGGAAGCGGAAGGGGCCAAGCACGGCGCCCACAGCAAAGCCTCCAGCCCAGCCGGTGTCCACGCCGCTGGCCGCCCGGGGCATCAGGGGCTCCGAGTGCCCCCGGGAGTGACCCCTGCCAGGCCCGCGCGGCCCGATTCCTGCCTCCCGCGGGCGGGGTCGCGGCGTCGCCCCCCCCGCGGCTGGACAGGCGGGACAGGCCCCGCCTGCAGGCAGGTGTCCGCCGCTCCCCCAGCCAGGGCTCGCCTCTGCGCCCCCGGCCCCAGGCCGAGGGTCCGGTCACCGTCGCTGCTGGGCAAGGGCACGGGGGCGGGAAGACCCCCGAGCCCCAAGGTCCTGGATAGGCTCAGGGTCGGCCCCCGACTCCCGGATGCGGGCGTGGACGCGCAGGGGCAGGGGACGCGGCCAGGAGACGGCCTGAGCGTGGACAGGGGATGGCCACGGCGCACCCACTCGGGACCGGGGCGGCGAGACCCCCGCCCGTCCCTCACCGAAGGAGTTGAGGAAGTCCGCGATCTTCTTGATGCTGCTGGTGATGACCTCAATGTACTCCCGGTTCGCCCAGTCCTGGTGGATCTCCCGCTGCACCGGGTCCTCCTGGCCCGCCATGGCCGCCGCGCAAGAGGGGAGAGCGCGCATGCGCCCCCGCGCCCCCGCCGGTGCCACGGCGCCTGCGCAGCCTGCCGTCGGCCAGCGACCAATCCGCGAGCTCGCCACGCGCCTGCGCCCCGACTTGTCGTCGGTGTTCCCCCCGCCCGCCCCCGCCTGCCAGACGGCGGCCAACGGCGGCTCGCCCGCGCCTGCGCCCCGACTGCCGTCGGTGTTCCCCCCCGCCCCCGCCTGCCAGACGGCGGCCAATCGGCGGGCTCGCCACGCGCCTGCGCCCTGACGCGCCGCCGCGCCGGGGACGGTGTCAGGGCCAGCCGGGGAGCGAGGATGCGGGCCCCGGTCCTGGCCCTGTGTGGACGCCTGTGAGTTCGTGCGCCCGCACCGCTCCCGCCTGCAGGTGCGGTCTGCAGTAAAGCGGATGTGGTCGATAGCTGGAAACCGCCCTGCGGGCAGAGGCCTTGTTCGGGCTGGGTGCGCGCCTTGCACACGGGCGTGCCCCGGGTGGATCCCAGCACTGCATGGGCCCCCACACCGCGAGGTATAGACCCAGAGCGTCACCACGTGGCCCCCAGAAAGACAGGAAAGAAAGTGCCTTGCAGTGACAACCGACCTCGTCTTGGCTATCAACCCAACAAAACCCCTTTGCTGGGGAGTCATGCCGGCAACGCCCAGGGTCGCTCCTATGGGCGTGGTGGGAGCCACCGAGACCAGCCCCACCCGCCCAAACTCTTGTGTTGCTGATTCAGAAAGGCTGAAGAGGAACAGCGCAGGCCACGCTGCTACGCCGGCACCACCCACTCAGAAACAGGCTGTGAAACTTGGGTTTGTTTGGGGGCACACCGGTAATGCTCAGGGCTTACTCCTGGCTCTGCACTCAGGAATCGCTCCTGGCGTTCCTGGGGGATCAAACTGGGTGGGCCGCCTGCAGGCAAACGCCCTACCCGCTGGACTGTCCCTCCGGCCCCAAAGTTGTGAAAATTTGATTTGAGGGACTGGGTCACACTCAGCTGTGCTCAGGGCTTACTCCTGGCTCTGCACTCGGACCGCTCCCTGGTGGAGCTCCTGGGATCATCGGGGTCGGCCATGCAAAGCCAGTGTCCTACGCTTTACTAACACTCCAGCACCACAAATGGTCTCTTATCTGATGCTGGAGACATGTTTTATGGCGAGGCTGGAGAGAGCTTCATGGACTGGAACACACGCTCTGCATGCGGGGTCTGGGTTTGGTCCTGGGCCCCTCAATACTCTCAAGCGCTGCGGGCGTGATCCCAGCACTGAGCCAGGTATAGACTGAGAACTGCCAGGTGTGACCCCAGCCCTGACAAGTGAAATAAATGACGAGGAAACATGACTTAAAATAGCCTTAAAGTATGGGGCCGGAGCGATAGCCCAGCGGTAGGGCATTTGCCTTGCACGTGGCGGGCCTGTGCCGGCCCAGCTTCGATCCCCAGCATCCCATATGGTCCCCGAGCACCGCCAGGAGTGATTCCTGAGTGCAGAGCCAGGAGTAACCCCTGAGCATTGCCGGGGTGTGAACCAAAAAGCAAAAAAAGAAAAACTTTATGTCAGTCCTGGTTGGGGTCTGGGAGCCATACCAAGACTCGAGGCCGTGTACTCAGGAGTGGCGCCTGACAGTGCTCAGGGGAGACCATCTGGGGTGCCGGGGATTGAACCCAGGATGGCAGAAACAATTGCTTACTATCTCTAGATTTTAGTTAATTTTTTCTGTTTTTGGGCCACAGCCAGCAGTGCTCAGGCATTACTCGGCTCTGCTCCTGGTATTCCCTGCAGGGTTTGGGGGACCATATGGGGTGCTGGGGCTGAACTTGGTCTGCCAAGAACAAGGCACAAGTCTTGTACCCCTTTGTTCTATCTCTGTTAGAAGCAGTAGGTTTAGCCTGTCTCCTTTGGCTCGGCTTCCTGAGCTTCTGTTCCACAGATTCCACAGACCTCCAGGCTGCACTATTTTTTTTTTTTTTTTTTTGCTTTTTGGGTCACACCCGGCATTGCTCAGAGGTTACTCCTGGCTCTGCACTCAGGAATTACTCCTGGCGGTGCTCGGGGACCATATGGGACGCCGGGATCGAACCGGGCCCGGCACAGGCCGGCCGCCTGCAAGGCAGATGCCCTACCTGCTGGGCTATCGCTCCAGCCCCAGGCTGCACTATTGTCCCGCAGCGAAAGAGTCTTTCTCCTGGGCAGAGCCACGGCACAGATAGCAAGGGCATAAGACGCTTCCTTCCACGGGGCTAACTCTGCTCTATCCCGGCAATACCAGAGAGCCCGAGTACAGAGCCAGGGATATCTCCTGACCATCAGCAGAGTGGCCCTTCCCGCTGACCCTAATAATTTTTTTTTTTTTTTTTACTTTTGGATCACACCCGGCAATGCTCAGGGGTTTCTCCTGACTTTGCACTCAGGAATTACTCCTGGCGGTGCTCGGGGGACCATATGGGATGCCGAGGATCGAACCGGGGTCAGCCGCATTCAAGGCAAATGTCCTGCCCGCTGGACTGTCGCCTCCGGCCCCTAATCATTTGTTTTTCTTTTTTCTTTTTTTTTTTTTTTTTTTTTTTTTTGGGTCACACCCAGGAATGCTCAGGGGTTACTCCTGGCTCTTTCGCTCAGGAACTACTCCTGGCAGTGTTGGGGGGACCATATGGGATGCCCGGGGATCGAACCCGGGTTGGCTGTGTGCAAGGCAAACGCCCTACCCACTGGACTATCGCTCCGGCCCAATCATTTTTTTTTTTTTTTTTTTTTTTTTTTTTGCTTTTTTGGGTCACACCCGGCAATGCTCAGGGGTTACTCCTGGCTCTGCACTCAGGAATTACTCCTGGTGGTGCTCGGGGACCATATGGGATGCCGGGGATCGAACCCAGGCCAGCACAGGCCGGCCCGTGCAAGGCAACGCCCTACCCGCTGGGCTATCGCTCCAGCCCCTAATCATTTGTTTTTCAAGACCTTCTTTGGCCTCTAAAAATGACTCCTCTCCACCTCCCCCCCATACACACACACACAGGAACACACATGCCTGCATGCTGCACGTGCTGCCTCACGGGACAACACACAACACAGGAACACACATGCCTGCATGCTGCATGTGCTGCCTCACGGGACAACACACACACACAGGAACACACATGCCCTGCATGCTGCACGTGCTGCCTCACGGGACAACACACACAGGAACACACATGCCCTGCATGCTGCACGTGCTGCCTCACGGGACAACACACACAGGAACACACATGCCCTGCATGCTGCATGTGCTGCCTCACGGGACAACACACACAGGAACACACATGCCCTGCATGCTGCACGTGCTGCCTCACGGGACAACACACACAGGAACACACATGCCCTGCATGCTGCACGTGCTGCCTCACGGGACAACACACACAGGAACACACATGCCCTGCATGCATGTGCTGCCTCACGGGACAACACACACAGGAACACACATGCCCTGCATGCTGCACGTGCTGCCTCACGGGACAACACACAACACAGGAACACACAAGCCCTGCATGCTGCATGTGCTGCCTCACGGGACAACACACACAGGAACACACATGCCCTGCATGCTGCACGTGCTGCCTCACCGGGACAACACACAGGAACACACATGCCCCTGCATGCTGCATGTGCTGCCTCACGGGACAACACACACAGGAACACACATGCCCTGCATGCTGCATGTGCTGCCTCACGGGACAACACACACACAGGAACACACATGCCCTGCATGCTGCATGTGCTGCCTCACGGGACAACACAGAGGAACACACATGCCCTGCATGCTGCATGTGCTGCCTCACGGGACAACACACACACAGGAACACACAAGCCTGCATGCTGCACGTGCTGCCTCACGGGACAACACACACAGGAACACACATGCCTGCATGCTGCACGTGCTGCCTCATGGGACAACACACACAGGAACACACATGCCCTGCATGCTGCACGTGCTGCCTCACGGGACAACACACACACAGGAACACACATGCCCTGCATGCTGCACGTGCTGCCTCACGGGACAACACACACACAGGGAACACACAAGCCTGCATGCTGCATGTGCTGCCTCACGGGACAACACACACACAGGAACACACAAGCCTGCATGCTGCACGTGCTGCCTCACGGGACAACACACACCAGGAACACACATGCCCTGCATGCTGCACGTGCTGCCTCACGGGACAACACACGCAGGAACACACAAGCCTGCATGCTGCGCGTGCTGCCTCACGGGACAACAGGCTGTTGGGCACGTCTGGGCAGCAGCAAACTCTGCCCCACAGGACCCAGTGTGCAGCTGGGGAGAAACGGCCCCGGCCTCTGGGGACTGACCAGGAAGTGGGTTGTGGTCTGGAAGCCAAGGAAAGACCCGTATCTTTCAAACTGGCAGTCAGCAACTGTCTCCTGACCCAAGTGTCCACACAGCAAGACTCGGCTGCGCCACAGCTGAGCTGCCAGAAGTCTTTGCTGGAGTTTGAGGGTCACACTGGACAGTGCTCAGGACTTTCAGCACTAAATAGAAAACCAGGCCGGAGAGAGAGTACAGCGGGCAGGGCGCTTGCTTTGCACGGGCCGAACTGGGTTTGATCTCCGGCATCCCATATGGTTCCCGAGCACCACTGGGAGTAAGTCCTGTGTGCAGAGCCAGGAGGAACCCCTGAGCATTGCAAGGTGTGACCCAAAAAGAAAAAACAGACCCCGCTCTTTTTTTCCCTTTATTTCAGCTGTATACTCAGGCACTGTTGAGGGGGCCACATACGCCCTGGACCAAGCCTGGTTGGTTGAACAGCAGAGCAAGCACCACTGCCCCCTGTAGTTACCACCCCCAACTCCCCAATTCTCCCCCACCCCAAGGAACTCCGGACCCTGCTCAAAGCCTTTGAAGCAGGCTTGTTTGACCTGTGACGCGGACGGGAAACAGATGAGCCCCAGATGGGCAGCGGAGCACCCAGCGCATCTGCAGGGCCGGTGCTGTCCTCGCAGGTGGACGTGGGGAGTTGGCCCAGGAGGGGCCCCTCGCGGCCCGCCCCCCCCCCCCCACGGGGCTCCCTCTGCAACCGTGGGTCACAAAGGCGGTTGCCAGGCGCCCGGCAGAGCAAAGATGAGGGTCGGACCGGGGACCCTGTGGCCGCCACTCTGGAGCTTGTGAGCCGGCGCGGGGGCGGCCCCTCGAAACCAGGTGAGGCCCAGCCCTCTGCCCGCCCCAGCCCTCCTGCCTCTGGGCTCTAGGAGAGCTCAGGCCTCCGGGGAGTCAGTGGCACGCGCTGCTGTCCGCCTTCCCGGAGGGGAAACGGAGAGGCTTGGCGCCGTTTGTGGGGGCAACATCCTACAGTGCTCGGGGCTTACTCCGGGCTCTGTGCTCAGAGGCCCACATGGGGTGTCCGCAAGGGACGCCAGGTGGACCACGTGCAAGGCAAACGCCCTACCCACTGGGCTATCTCTCCGGCCCCCCGGGCCTGATGCTTTGAACAGCCAAGGGGATGGAGAAGCAGGTGGTCCCTATGGGGAGCTCCCAGAGGGGCACACCGGGAGGATGGAGACGTCCTGTGCCCCTCCCGTGCTGCTTATGCCCACATGAGGCGCCAGGCGGGGCCTTTGCCGCGCCACCCTAGCGATATTCTCTTCAGTCAGGAAACGGGCCCCGAGGACCACGTTTTTTGGTCAGATGGTCTTCACCACAGTATCCAACAAGTGGTGCCGGTTCTGACTCTGGAGGGGCTGGGGAGTGCAGGAGAGGCCCGAACAGCCTGTGCACTCACACCCAACAGTGGCCTTTACTCATGAAAACCCCAGCTGGACCAGCAGCGTCCGCAGCACTCTGTGGGCAATGGGTGGTCTGGGACCACGTGCCGTCTCTGTGGGAGGGAACCAGGTGGGCAGGGAACCAACGGACCTACACCTTCTTGGAGTGGGGCAAGATCCTCTACTTAGGATTAAAAAGCAGAATGTTCAAACATTCAAATTCTTGGATAAACTTCGAATTAGTAGCATCTTCCCTTGATCTTTTCTTGGTCGCATTCTGCTTTGCTCAGGAATTACTCCTGGTGGTGCTCAGTGACCACCCAGGACGCCGGTGGGCTGCGCGAGACAAATACCCTCCCCGGTGTGCTCGCTCAGCCCCGCACCCTTCATCTTTAAGGGGAAGGGCCAGAACAGTGCACAGTAGGAGGGCGATCACTTCCATACAGCACACCCAGGTCCCATCACCGGCATCCCACAGGAGTGATCCTCGAGTGCAGAATCAGGAGTAAGCCCTGAGCACAGGTGTGGCCCCCCAAACAAAAAGCCTGAAAACGAAGGGGGAGGAGGGAGAATCAGGGTATTAAACTCCCCATAGAACATTCAAAACAGTCTGCTCCGTGGTTAACTTTTTTTTTTTTTTTTTTTTTTTTTGTTCCCGGGGGGGGGGGGACAACCGGGACCGGACGGGCGCCGCGACGAACCCCCCCGGCCCCCCCGGCCCGCCCCTTCTCTGATATTCTCTTATGTTGAGTGTTTGAGTGTCCTTCCTCATTGCCGCTGTCTCCCTGTCCCTTCAGAACTCCGATGATTCTTATGTTGTTCCTCTGAATTCATCCCCAAAGTATTTTTCTGCCATTGATTTATTTTGAAGTCTTTTCCTCTATTTTACTGTTGCCTGGAGTTTTTCTGCATCTCATCCTCAAACTCACTGATTCTATCTTCAACTATTATCTCTGTACTGTTAAGGTCTTCCATTGAGTTTTTCATTTCACCTACCAAAATTTTAAATAATGACGTAGTTTTCTTATGTCTGCTTTCATCTCCTCCTGTTTAGTTGCTGTCCGTTTCACTGTTTCTCTCCATATAGTCCTGTGTTTTATTGACTGTTCGCTTCACTATTTCCCCTCTGTATTTCAGTTTCCTTCCTGTATTTTACCGGATGTCCTTTCCACTGTTTCTTTGAACTCATTGTCACCATTTCGTCTCAGAATTTGTTATCAAAGAGATTATGTATGTGGTGTTCCTTGTTGAGGCTCCAGGGCTCCTGTCTTCATCCATTGCTTGTGGTGGGGTGTCTGCACCCTTCCCCCATAGTGCTTGTGGTAATCTAGAGGTGGCGGTTGTTAATATACTACCAGCATTCCCCAGGGAAGACTCTGGGGCACAGGTTGGGTGGTGTTCTCTTCTTTCCCCATCAAGAATGTTCCCTTCCAACGTGATGTTCCAATGTAATTGTGTGAAGCCTCTTGCATTTTCCCTTTCTTTAGCGTTAAGAGTAATTTATTTATAGTCTTGGACTTGTAGAATACCAAACTGAAATGTGCTCAGTGTACTGTAAAGCTATTTCATTTGTTACTGAAACCCATGCTACTCGGTGGCCTTGCTCTGTGCTGGTTGAGCATGCTTCTTTGGCCTGAACTTACCGCTCCTCCTTGTTGAGGGTTCTTTGTTTCTTGTGCTCACCACTACTTACGTGGGTTTGGGGGAGAATGTTGATTGGAGTAGGGGCTAATGGACAATTGACCTAATGTGGTTGGAGTAGCCAGCCTGCTCTGATTAGCGGCCAAGATGTAAATCTTACAGGACATGGAGGGGAGATTACCTGGCCCTCCCAGGAGAGGCCGCCTTCTTGGAAAACCCGTGCCAGCTGCTGCTTCCCCTGTGGGAGGAGCCCAGCATCAGCATCCGTCACAGTGTACCTTAGAGTCCCATCACCTTGCTCACTTCTAGCAGGAGAGTTTTTTTTCCCCTGCAGGGCCTTTCTTCCCGGAGGACTGCTGTAGGGCACCCACACTGCAAAGTGTCTTCTCACACTCACTTTTGCCTGGAGAGGGCACCCATGCTGGCAGCCATTTGGAAAATCACCTGATTCTAAGTTTTGAAAAAGCGTCTTCTGCTGTATTTTTTAGTTACTTGTTCTGTTTCTTCATTTTGACTCCATCTTCAGGGACTCCAGTTTTTGTCAGGATCTCTCAAATCCTTTTTCCTTTTGCATTTCTTTTCTATTTAATAAAATATAAAAAAAAAATTCTTTATCTCTGAAAGCATTCTTTATTTTCTTTTTCCGCCTTCTTTATTTTCTTTCTTTCCTTTGCCCCTTCTAAATCAGCCTTCATTCCTCTTTTTTTTTCCTCGTGGTTTTTCACAGATTTCCTCGTCAGTCTTGTGCAGGGGCCATACTGACTTTCTGTGTCTGGTCATTCTTAGTCTGTGTGCTGCGAAGTGAGCACAAACTGTTATTTTTTATTTCTAAATCAATCGTAGACCAGTCCTCCTTGTCTTGGTTTCTACTGTCTCTGGGTATTAGTCTCATACTAGACTATCCCACCTGCACGACAGAGCCTGGCAAGCTACCCGTGTCGTATTTGACATGCCAAATGCCAGTAACAATTATAGACCTCATTGCCATGACCTGATGGAATGGTTTGAGGCTCTTTATATTCCTGAAGCAGGATGATGCCCTTGGGCTATCTCGCATGTGACAGGACATACTGAGATGTTACTGGGGCCCACTCGAGCAAATCGATGATATATGGGAAGACAGTGATACAGTGACAGTGATTCTCTTATGTTAGAAAACAAGAGCATTTGGGGCCGGAGCGATAGCCCAGCGGGTAGGGCGTTTGCCTTGCACGTGGCCGCCCGTGCTGGCCCGGGTTTGATCCCCGGCATCCCATATGGTTGCCCCAGCACCACCAGGAGTAATTCCTGAGTGCAGAGCCAGGAGAAACCCCTGAGCATTGCTGGGTGTGACCCCCCCCAAAAAAAATAAATAAAAAAAAAAACAAGAGCATTTAGGGCCAGGCACGGGACTGTCTCCCTACATTAATACCGGAAGCCGAAGGCTTTGCTCTTGGGCCATCTCTGGCAGTGTGCAGGGATTATGTGGTGCCAGGGACTGCGCCCAATGAAGCATCTTCCTACCTGTGGCATTTCTCTCTGGTTGGCCTTTTTTTGTGTGGCTTTTTGGGTATCACTCCGGCCCCGTGAATTAACCGTGTTCCCAGAAGGCGGGAACTGCTGACCTTGGGACAAAACTGAGAAGCACCGGTGTGAAAGCACGTAGCTGAGTTAAAACTTTTCACCAAGGGGCCGGAGCAATGGCACAGTGGGGAGGGCGTTTGCCTCGCACGCAGCCAACCCGGGTTCGATCTCTGGCTTCCTGAGCGAAAAGGCAGGAGTAACCCCTGAACATTGCCGGTGTGACCCAAAAAGAACACACACACACACACACACACACACACACACACACACACACACACACACACACACACACACCTTTTGGGGCTGCCACGATGAGCAAGGCTGCAGCACCTCTGAGCCACACAGCATCATCTTAATGGTGACTGGGTTGCTCCGCTTTGGACAAAATTTAAAAAAAACTTAGCTTCCTTCAGGGGACCAAAGAGACAGTCCAGGTAGGGCACTTGCCTTGCACACTGATCCAGGTTCGATCCCTGGCACTGTAGATAGCTTCCTGAGCGTCAAGAATGACCTGAGCAGTCAGGAGTAAGCCCTGAGCAAGTGTGTGTGGACCCCAAACAAAAAATTTAACTGCATGAGGTGGGAAGCAGTAACACATCGGGGAGAGCGCATGCCTTGCACACGGCCAACTGGCTTTAATCCCTGGCACCCCGCATGGTCCCCAGTCCAGCCAGGAGCAGTCCCGGAGCACTGCTAGGTGTAGCCCCAAAATGATAACCAGAAGCTCACTTACAAGGCTTTTTTTTTTCATTGTACAAGAGGTTTTTTAATTTTGTTGCTATTTTTGGGGTCACATCCAGCTACGCTGAGGGGTCACTCCTGACTCTGCACTTGGGAATTACTCCTGGTGGTATTCAGGGGACGGTATGGGATGAGGGGATCGAGCCCGTGAGGGCTGCGGGCAAGGCAAAGCCCTCCCCGTGTATTACTGCTCTGACCCAAGTTTAATGGCGCCTTAGGACGCACAGGAGTTGGGCAGCTCCAGTCCCTGTAGCCCTCCTCCACACAACCAGGACTCACTGGGTCACCTACTGCCACTGCCACTGGGACGACAGAGCCAGTTAAAGCCCGACCTTCCCCTGAGCAGGCATGGGGCCTTCAGCTTCTGATCCCTGTCCTTTAGGGCTGTCCATGGCAGGATACCAGCTCTGGTCGCCGTGGACCCCCTGGACGAGAGCTTCCAATGGCTGCGGCACACAACACCCACCCCTTCGTCCAAGCACCCCTTTAGGGCGCCCCCTGCCTCCCACACACCCCTTCTGACCTTGAGGTTCAGCTGTGCTTTCAAGAGGTCACTCTAGTCCTGGACAGCCCATTCCTGGAGACTGGGGCGAGCCCCCAGGTGCCCTGCCACACGTCAGAGCTCCGATCGGCAAACAAGAAGGGGCTGGTCCGGAAGCCGCAGCCCGTCCGCCTCCGGGGAGTGGACTCTGTCTTTGGCAGAGTGGTCACCGCTCAGCCGCCCAAGTGGACTGGAACCTTCCGAAGTGTCAGACAGGTCAGCCTTTTGCAAGATCATCAGTAGGGAGCAGCAGTGGCCCACTGGGCTGAAGGAGCCGCAGGTCCAGATGGCAGTGGCCATGTGCAAGCAGATGCTCCGCCTCCATCCTCCTGCTCTACGCCACCTACAAGAAGTGCACCTTCGCCTGCAGCACTCCAAGTAGGGCCCGGGCTTCTGGGCCTTCCTCGGCGCCTCTGCTAGAGTCTGACGCTTCCGGAAGCCTGTCAGTGGAGACGGCGCCGCCAGCGCCTGGGCACCTCGCCCTCCGGTGAACGGGGACAATTCAGGAGCCCCCATCCTCCCTCCCCCCTCCACCAAAAGGCCGGTGACAGCGAGGGAGAGCATTTCTGCCGGGAACTGAACCACTGCTGACGTCGGAGACACGAATGTCACTAACGAACCATTAAACTAAACAAACCGCCAAGCCTCGCGTGAGCTCCTTACGAAACAGACACCGCACAGCTGGGGACAAGGAGCGTCCAGGAGGAGAGTTCTGGTTTTCTATGTTTAGGAGGAATAAGGGGCCAACGTCTGTTTTGGGGTTACTTGCCTTGCATGCAGCCAACCCAGGCTTGATCTGTGGCACCCGATATGGTCCCCGAAGCTCACGGGGTAACTGATGAGCACAGAGTCCAGAGCCAGGAGTAAGCCCTGAGCACTGGTGGGTGTGACCCAAAACTCCAAGAAAAAAAGAACGGAAAAAGCCACCAAAGGATCAGAAAGATGAGGGGCTGAGCACATGCTGACCCCAGCAGGGACAGCTCTGGACACCTCCAGGAGCGACACCCTCCCACCCCCACAAAGTCAGGAATAAGCCTCAAAGAATAAGGGCCCCAAAGCAGGGGGAAAGGAACGGGCTCACCTGACAACACTCAGGGAGCGTTCTAGAAGCCTCAGGGGACCAGATGGAGGCCGGGGACCACACCTAAGTCGGCCGCATGCAAGGAAAGTGCACCCTACCTGCTTTGGCCCAATAATAATTTTTACCTTTTTACATGTACTAATCTCACTATTTTTAATATTTTATTATACATTAGACATACAATTACAAGCTGTTCATGTCTGAGTTCTGGTTCTACAGTGGTCCAGCACCATCCCTCCACCCGTGCCCATCTCCCACCACCAATGTCCCCACCTCCCTCCCCTTCCCCAGCCTGCCTCCATGGCAGCGCTTTCTTTGTCTCCTTTTCTCTTTCTCTCTCTCTCTCTCCTCTTTCCTTCTCGCTTCCCTTTCTCACACATTGTGGATTCTAGCATATACATTTAGAGGTTATCATATGTATCTTTTGCCAATAATGATTTTTATTATTTTTATTATTTTGCTTTTTTTGGGTCACACCTGGCAATGCTCAGGGGTTTCTCCTGGCTCTGCACTCAGGAATTACTGCTGGCGGTGCTTGGGGGACCGTATGGGATGCTGGGGATCGAACCCAGGCCGGCATGGGCCGGCTGCATGCAAGGCAAACGCCCTACCCACTGGCTATCACTCCGCCCCCAAATAATGAGTTTTAAAAAGCCCTGGGTGTCGGAACTGATCATGTGAGCACCAACTCTGAAAAGCTCCCAAGACAATGACATCTAATCCCTGAATAAAGAAAGATACTCAGGGCGGGAGGGATGGGGAGAACAAGAGACAACCAAACAAGTAAGTTGCAGACACAAAACTTACAGCACTTTATTTGTGAACCAGGCAGAGCACAGATCTAAATTCTAAAATGAGACAGTTTCATACATAGGAATTGCTCACAGGCTTGGAACGGTGCAACACTCCACGTGCCCTCGCCGATAACGCAGCGTGAACCTGAGCCGGATTAAGGTGCTTCTCACGATGAGCCGAGAAATTCACGTAAGACGATGTGATGCAAACCCCACATTAAGGCCCAAATCAGCCACTTCCCATGAGAAGGCAGAGAGCAGGTAGACTGTGAACGATGCCCTACATACCCTCTGCTCGCCAAGGCCCAAATACGATCCTCCCCCAGAAAGCAGACAGAGGCAGCAAACGCAGGGTGAAGGCTGAGCAGACACAGAAGCTGTGGGCACTGGTCAGGTGTGTGGCCGAAGTCACTGCTGTCTGTCTGTGCCTAACCAGAACCGCGGTCTCTGCCATCACTGGTGCGGCATGGAAGCTGTGGCCATGTGGTGGCTAGTCGGGGTGTGTGTGACGGGAGTCGGCAGTGTGCTTGAGTCTAATCAGAATCACTACTATCGACACACGCGAGTGAGTGAGTGTGCGCTCGTGTGTGCGTGCCTAATCAGAATTGTCACTGGCATAACTAACGGACTCCTTTTCGTCATCACTTGCTTCATCGTCTTCATCCTACATGGACAAACAGTAATTCCTGTTTTTGTTTGGGGTCAGTCTGTTTTCTCCGGGTCACTGCTGGCAGGGCTGGGGAGACCCTCTGGGGCGCTGGGGCGCTAACCTGGGTGGGCAGCATGCAAGCAAATGCCTCGCCTGCTCTACTACCTCTCTGGCCCAAACACAGAGACTGTTCTTTAGATTCTCAAAAGGGGCTGGAGCAGTAGCACAGCGGGAGGACATTCGCCTTGTACGCAGCGACCCGGGTTCAATCCCCGACATCCCATAGGGTCCCCGAGCACAGCCAGGAATAATTCCTGAGTGCAGAGCCAGGAGTAACCCCTGAGCATCACCAGATATGACCCCAAGAGAAAACCCCCACCATATAGAGCAGGGCCTATCTGCACTGACCCACTCCAGAAGGTCCCCAACGGGCTGGAGAGAGAACCCCAGGGGTCGGTGCTTGTCTCCCACCGGAACCCAGGCTCATCTCGGGCACCTCGGTGCTCTCCTGAGTCCTCCAGGTGAGAGCCCCGAGCACAGAGCCAGGCGCGGTACGGAGTACAGAGCCTCCCAACAGAAACCGAGCCACAAACAAACAGAAATGAACAGGACGGGTACCTCTGCCGCTTTGCTCTTGGAGGCCTGGGACGCCGCCATCCCTCACTCTCTGTGGCGCTCTCCTGGGAATTCTGGGATAGGATCTCTTCACCCTACACGTGCAGGAAGCCGAATAGTCACGACCACAGCTGAGCTTTCCATGGGGAAAAAATCATGGGCAAACAAAGAAGCTCACTCAGCCACTCCGACCCCAACTGACGCCTCACCCGAGAGGCGCAGCCGCCCCAAACGGCAGTTTTACAAGTACACATCTTTTATTGGGGGTGGGGGGGTGATTGGGCCACACCTGGGTTGGGGGCACATGAATGTTGGGACAGAACCCACGTTGGCTATGTGCAAGGCAAACACCCCGCCTGCTGTCCTATCACTCTGGCACCAGGTTCACCTTTAGTTTTTCTCTTTTTTTTAATTATTATTTTTTGCTTATGGGCCACACCCTGCAGCGATGCTCAGGGGTGCCAAGGACTGAACTCGGATCAGCCGCCTGCACAGCAAACACCATCGCCACTGTACTACGGCTCTGGTCCCCAGGCCCACCTTTCGATACTCGGTGTCCTACCAGACTGTGTAAGGCCCATTTGGTCAGTGATGCTGTTTTCCACTGTTAAAGTTTTTTTTTTTCCTTTTTTGGGTCACACCCGGCAATGCTCAGGGGTTTCTCCTGGCTCTGCACTCAGGAATTACTCCTGGCGGTGCTCGGGGGACCATATGTGATGCCGGGATCGAACCCAGGCCGGGCAGAGGCCGGCTGCGCGCAAGGCAAATGCCCTACCCGCTGGGCTATCGCTCGGGCCCCGCACTGTTAAAGATTTTAAAGGGCCAGAGGCAAGCTGGATCCAGATTTGCTCCCCAGCACACATCACAGAGTGCCCTGGGCGCCGCCGGGAGTGACTCCTGAATGGAGAACTAAGAGTTACCCCTTAGCACTGCCAGGTGTGGCACGAGCCACGCCCTGAACCCCCACATACAAACAACTAAAATCACAGAGACCTGAGTGAATAGCACAGCAGATAGTGCCTTGAGTACGCCCTGAGCACTTCTGACCCCACACAAAAAGGAAATTCTAAAATTTTCTACTAATTCTAAGATTAGAATACGCCAGCTGCAAATGGCGACACGAAGCTTTAGTTTAACAGCACTGGAGGGGCCTGAAAACATCATCTTTGTTCTTGTGTTTTTGTTTTGTTTTCATTTGCTTTTTGGGTCACACCCGGCAATGCTCAGGGGTTACTCCTGGCTCTGCACTCAGGAATTACTCCTGGCGGTGCTTGGGGACCATATGAAATGCCGGGGATCGAACCCAGGTCGGCCGCACGCAAGGCAAATGTACATGCTGTACTATGGCTCTGGCCCCGAAAACTTCATTTTTGCATCTGAACTATTTGGATGTCTCTATGTCAATTGATAAATTGGCTCCACTCAATTTCTGGTGAATGGTTTTAGGATTTTTCTGAATTTCTTGTGGACACAGTGTCAGCCTTATTAATGTAAAGGAAAGCTTGTGTCTGAGGTGCAATTACTTTCATATATAAAAGAAACCAGGATTTATAAGCATGAATGAGAAGGACCTTTCTTTTTAATGCTTTTTGGGTCACACCGGCATTGCTCAGGGGTTTCTCCTGGCTCTACACTCAGGAATCACTCCTTTTTTTTTTTTTTCTTTTTGGGTCACACCCAGCAATGCTCAGGGGTTCAGGAATTACTCCTGGCGGTGCTCGGGGGACCATATGGGACGCCGGGGATCGAACCCGGGCCGGCACAGGCCAGCCGCGTGCAAGGCAAACGCCCTACCCGCTGGGCTATCGCTCCGCCCCCTTTTTTTTTTTTTGCTTTTTGGGTCACACCCGGCAATGCTCAGGGGTTTCTCCTGGCTCTGCACTCAGGAATTACTCCTGGCGGTGCTCGGGGACCATATGGGATGCCGAGGATCGAACCCGGGCCGGCATGGGCCGGCCACGTGCAAGGCAAACGCCCTACCCGCTGGGCTATCGCTCCGCCCCACAGGAATCACTCCTGGCGGTGCTCGGGGGACCATATGGGATGCCAGGGATCGAACATGGGCCGGCACAGGCCAGGCGCGTACAAGGCATACGCCCTACCCGCTGGACTATAGCTCCGGCCCCAAGAAGGACCCATTTTAACAATGTTAGTAACCCCAAAGTGATCGCAGGTAAGTAATGAGGTTTCAGCTAAATAACAGGAAAGAATCTAGAAATGCTTAAAATTAGCCAGAGAATCATCTGAGGAAAGTATCCTAGGCTGGAGATACGCTACAGCAGGTAAGGCAACTGCCACACATGCAGCTGACCTGAGTTCAATCCCCAGCGTCCCATAGGGTTACCCGAGCACTGCCAGGAGTAATTCCTGAGTGAAGAGCCAGGAGTTACCCTTGAGCATCACCTGGTGTGACCCAAAAATAAAAAGTGAAGAAAATAAAGTATGTTTTTGAAAGGAACGATAATGTCTTGTATGCAGCCAGCCGGGCCCGATCCTGGGCACCCAACATAGAACCTGAGCACCACAGTATCACGGTATCACTGTCTTCCCGTTCATCTTCGATTTTCTTGAGCGGGTACCAGTAACATCTCCATATGACCTGTCTCATGCAAGTAGAGCCCAAGGGCACCTGCTTGCTCCAGGAACATAAAGAGCCTCAAACCATCCCATCAGGTCATGGGAATGAGGTCTAAAATTGTTACTGGTATCTGGCATATCAAATACAACATGGGTAGCTTGCTAGACTCTGCCGTACGGGTAGCATATTCTTGTAGAACCTGAGCACCACCAGGAGTAATTCCTTTCTGCAGAGCAGGATTGCCAGGTGTGGTCCAAAAAACAAAATGAAATCGAAGAATGCTTTGGGGCCTTTACCACCTGGGCTGATGGGCACACACAGAGCAGGACGTTTACGGGCTCGGGGCTGAGAGAACAGCGTGGCGATGGGGCCTGGCCTTGCACATAACCCACCCAGGTTCCACCCCAGCATCCCAGGCAGGCCCCAGCAGCTCTAGGAGTCTTCCTGAGTGCACAGCAAAGAGTCATTACTGAGCACTGTGAAGTATCACCAACCAACCGAAGGGGAGAGGCCTTACTGCTGGGTTCCGCTTACCTGCAAGTCCCGGTTTTTGAGGTTGCCCAGCCAGAAAGCTTCTCTGCAGTTGTTGAACACGAGCATAGCCTTCACTCTGCAGACCAAGAGCTCCAGGGTCTTCTTGAGCAACGGCACGTGTTTGGTGAGATTCGTGTCCTGGTGAATCTGCACAGAAACAAACGCAGTCGGTTCCCTGATTAGCTGGCTCCATGGTCCCATGTGGGCCCCTCTGGCCTCCTGCCCCTCAAACACAGCGTAAGCCACGCCAGCAAGGGCCAGGGCAGGTGTCCCAGATGAGGGGGCTGAGAGTCCTCGGGTAAGGGCAGCTGCTCTAGAGGAGAGAGGCTGAAGACCGAGCAGCAGCACCTGTTTGCTCTCATGACCTTCTGTTCGGGACAAGGCCCACACCCCGCAGTGCTAGGTGGTATTGGCTCTGCACTCAGGAACTGCTCCTGGTGGGCTCAGGAGACCACATAGGATGATCAAACCACGTTGGCTGTGTGCAAGGCAAACGTCCTCTCCGCTGTACTATCATTGGGCCCCCTCTTCATAACCTCCGTTACTAATTACATATCGCATTCTAATTTTTTTTTTTTTTGGGTCACACCCAACAATGCTCAGGGGATACTCCTGGCTTGCACCCCAAAATTTACTCCTGGGTGCCGGGATCAACCCGGTTTTTAGCATGCAATGCAAATGCCCCCTGCTGTGCTGTCGCTGCAGCCCAAGACGCTGCTTTTAGAACAGTCTTGACTCCAGTGGGACCATCAGCGCACTTCCTGCAGCAGACTGCCCGGAGGGCTGGGGTGGAACTCAGCGGCAACTCACATCAAGACCAACCCGATGATGGTTGCTGTTCTAGAGGAAATGAGGCCATGGAGGCAAGGGTCAAATTTCAGTTGTGAAAACTCTCCTTACTCCTACTTTTTTGGGGTGGGGGGTGTTTGGAGGCATTTTCCAGTGCTCTGGGCCTCCCCTTACGCAAGGCGTGCATTCCGCCCTTGGAGCCATCGCTGCAGCCCAATCACAACTGTCCTAAACAGAGTCTCTGGACAGACAGTGCAAGACAACAAGGGTTAGGAATGAAGCGTGAGAAGGTCTGGAGCCCTTCAGCTCTCAATGCAACAGCACATGAAGCAAACAGGGACGAGGCCCTGTCCACACCCACTTACCTTGGAGTGCCCACACAGGTGATGAAGCAGCCTGGTGCTCTGCTGGAAGGTCTCCAACAGGCTTAGCACGTCTTCCTATAACCAACAAATTGCAGAAAGACCTTATGAAATACTCATTTCATTTTCAATACTAGGATCCTTGCAACAATGGCCCGCAAGTGGCTGAAGTTTGCAATTCTTTCAGCATTTATCAGTCATGATCTTACTTAACCTCGGACAGATAAGAATTTTCTTCTTGCTCTGGCTTATGGGCCATGCCCAAAAAGTGCTCAGGGACTATTTCTGGCTTCGTGTTCAGGAGTGACCACCCACCCCCACCCCAGTGGTGGGGACTGAACCAGGCAGCTTACCTCACGTCCTCTCTCCAGCTGTGTTTGTTGGTGTCTGTCTGTCTGTCTCTCTCTCTCTCTCTCTCTCCCCCCCTCCCTCTCCCCCCCCCCCCCCCCCCCCCCCCCCCCCCCCCCCCCCTCCCTCCCTCCCTCTCTCCCTCTCTCTCTCTCTCTCTCTCTCTCTCTCTCTGGGTCACACCTCGCGATGCTCAAGGGTTACACCTGGCCCTCAGGAATTACTCCTCGCCATGCTCAGGGGACCATATGGGATGCCGGGATCGAACCCAGGTCGACCATGTGCAAGGCAAATGCCCTCCCTGCTATATTATCGCCACGGTCCCTGTGTTGGATGTTCTGATTAGTTCAATCTGCTGAATAAAGCATTTGAAACAAGCATCTCCAGTTGACTGGAGCGGGGCAGGGCACTTCCTTGCATGTCTCCAACACGGGTTCAAGCTCTAGCACCAGATATGGTTCCCTGAACCCTGCCACAAATGATGCTGTGATATGGTCACACATCACACCAGATAGAGCACCAGATATAGTTATGGTCCCCTGAACCCTGCCACAAGCGATCTCTGAGTGCTGAGCCAGCGGTAAGCCCTGGGCACCGCCTGGTGTGGCACAAAACCCCCAAACCAAGAAATGATCTTTCGGGGCCAGAGCGATAGCCCAGCGGGTAGGGCGTTTGCCTTGCACGCGGCTGGCCTGTGCTGGCCTGGGTTCGATCCCCGGCATCCCATATGGTCCCCGAGCACCGCCAGGAGTAATTCCTGAGTGCAGAGCCAGGAGAAACCCCTGAGCATTGCCGGTGTGACCCAAAAAGCAAAAAAACAAAAAACAAAAAAAAAAAATGATCTTTCTCATTTATGCCACTGTTAGCCCTGCAGCCACTAGTAAAAATAACCATCTCAAGCAAAGCTTGTGTCAGAAATCAATTTCTTCAATTATTCTAGATGGGCTGGAGACAGTACAGCAGGCAGGCATTTGCCTTGCCTGGGGCAGACCTGACCCGATTCCCAGCATCCCGCACGGCCCCCTGAGCACCAAACACTGCTCGCCCCCCCCGCCCCCAAAAAAAAAAAAAAACCCCACAGTATTCTCGAGTGTAGAGAAGCACAAGAACAGGGACTCTGGGCCAGGAGTGCAGCAGCACAGTCAGATCCTGCAACGCGGGACCACTGTGCCCAGAGCAGAGGGATGTGAGCCAAGTGCAGGGGCAGCAGTGGGGACAGAGGTGCCACGGAGGGCTGGCTCCCTGAGTGCCGGGGTCTTCTAAGCAACTGCACGTGCTATCTTGGCCTTACCCGTGCTTCCGGAAGCTGAAGTCCAGGAGCGGCATACACTGCTTCAGGAAGGCCTCCACGAACAGGCGTCCATACTGCAGGAGGGAGAAACACTGCTGAGGCCTCCGCCCAGGGGGCAGCAGAGCCCTGTCCTGCCCGGTGGTCTGACTTTCTATAATCATGTTTGGAGGGAGGAAGCCACAAGGACAATCTGGAGAATGCAACTGAATGCAAGACCTATGGGCCCGCTAAGCCCCAGATGAAGGCCGACTCCCCAGCTCAGACAGACAGGCTAGGGCAGCTGGAGGACAAGGCAAGCTGCAGGGGAGAGCACACACACGCCTCGCTTAGCCCGCACGCGCGCCGCACCCTCAAGTACTGCTCTGAGTGGGGCCCAAGTGACAGTAAAGTGGGGACGCCGCTTGCCTGCCACGTGGCCGACCCAGGTTTGATGCCCATCATCCCGTATGGGCCCCGAGCACTGCCAGGGCTAATTCCTGAGCGAAGAGCCAGGAGGAACCCCTGAGCACTGCACGGTGTGATCCAAAAAACAAAAACAAAACTAGCATAGTGCTCCAAGAGCTCAGGACCAAGCACCAGTTAGTGCTACTTGATGCGGCCTCTGAAGAAAGGGAGAGTAAAAAGGAACGAAGGAGGAATGAAGGAAAGAGAAGGAAGCGGAAAGGAGGAAAAAGAAAAACAGCACAACTTCGTTCCAAAAAGCTGGGCAGAGCTGCCAACTGCAAATTATCAACCACAGCAGCTATACATAGCCACTGGATAATCCCCCATAGTGGCTTCAGGGCAGAGATGGTAACGACCAGAAGTGACAACACGGGTCACCATCTCTTGTAAGGGATCAAAGTGGGGCGAGCACCCCCTGACGTCTGGGTCAGCTCTCCTCATGGGGCACTTACAGGATGAGCTTCCGCATCAGAGTTACCCATGGACTTTTTCTTTTTTTGCTTTTTTGGGTCATACCCGGAGATGCTCAGGGTTACTCCTGGCTCTTTGCTCAGGAATTACTCCTGGCGGTGCTCGGGGGACCATATGGGATGCCGGGGATCGAACCCGGGTCGGCCGCGCAAGGCAAACGCCCTACCCGCTATGCCATTGCTCCGGCCCCATCCATGGACTTTTTAAAAAGGAAGAACAAAGGGGCCGGAGCGATAATACAGTGGGGAGGGCTGTACTATCCCCACTGTACAGTAGGGAGGCTGCCTTGAACGCGGCTGATCCGGGTTTGAACCCCGGCATCCCATATGGTCCCCCGAGCACCGCCAGGAGTAAGTCCTGAGTGCAGAGCCAGAAGTAACCCGGATCATTGCCGGGTGTGACCCAAAAAGCAGTCAATCAGTAAAGAGCAGAACAAAGAGCAGAGAGGCATCGGGAATTAAGGCGCCTGCCTGGCATCCTGCAGACCCCAAAGCACCACGTATGTTCCACAGGCGCTGGCAGGGGTCACTCCTGAGCAGAGCCAGAATCGCCCTAAAGAAAACAGCAGAGCAGGGTGTTCTGGGAGATACTCGATGAGGTGAGCACATACGTCACATGCAGGGGGCCTGGGGACCCACTGCCAGGCATGGCCCCAAATCCAAAAAACTAAACAGACCATGCCAGAGCCGTAGTTCCGTGACCGGTGCACGCTGCTTAGGGGGCACAGGAGCAGAATCTTCCCTCCTGCTGCCTAATGGCAGGGCCCAGAGGGACAGCTCAGAGTGAGGAACAAGCCCGGCACGCAGCTGCACTGCTTCAATCCCCAATGCCATCTAGGGCTCTTAAGCAGTGCCATGAGCCTCTGCGGAGGCGACAACTTCTGCAGAGACCCACAACTGGGCGCTGACAGCACCGTATGTTGGGCTCCTGCACTGAACCCCCCAGTCTGGCTGGCTGGAATTGCCAATGGGGCCCCAGCCATCCCGCACACAGCCAGGGAACCCCACTCTAAGAAACAGTGGGGAGGTGATCACTGCTCCAAAGCCAGCTGCCCCAAAGTCACTCCTCCTAGACCGAAGACGTGGACCAAAAGTTTTCAAACTCTACATGTAGAGTTCGGCCTCTCTAGGCGCCCAGCTGACGGAACCAGGCACCGCGAGACGCACTGGTATTGAGGCCCCCACCAGAGGGAACCACGGGAAAGTAAGGACTCTCACCTTCAGAGAGACATGCAGGACAGGACGAGTGTCAAAGACCTAGAGAAAGAAAAGAGAAACCAGAGCTGAGGTGGCTCCCTCAACACCTCACCTCTCCCCACAGCGCCTAGCAGCACGAGAATTCTGAACTGAGAAAAGCACGCCGACAGCGCACACAACAGAATAAACTCTTCACCAGAACGGAAGTTCAGAAAGGAAATGGCCTGGGGGAGAAGGGTCCAGGGCTGGAGCTGACGTTTCGTGTATGAGCAGCTCTAGATTAGGTCCACAGACCTTCACGTGGCCCCAAGACACCATTAGGTGCAATACAGCCCCCTCAGCCCCAGACACAAAATGAAAAAAAAAAAGGAGTAAATAGAAATACGAAAATGGTTCCATCTTGAGCTGTCGAGATTTCACTGCAGAGTTCGGAAGCTTGGTTGGAAGCTGAAGAGTCAGTGGGGAGAGGTGGAAAGGAAAGATCTCAATGGGGGTGAGCAGAAAGAGAGTGAATGGGGCTCGGAGGGTGACCTGCAGGGGCAGAGAAGAAACAGAGTGTGCTCACACGAGGACGGGGGCTCATCCGTGAAGGGAGGGGAGCAAGGGAAGACAGGAACGCGGGGTGGGAAGACGATCTGTGAGTCCACTCTGGAAACCAGGGCCAGGTGGGCAGACCGGCAGCCTCTGTACATACTCACCTCAGTGGGGGGAGACGGGCACACCTGCTGGGCTCGGGACCAGATAGGGCTGGGGCTCGAACCTGGGGCGGCACCTTAGCCCCACAGCCTCGCTCTGGGCTGCCGCACTCACCTTTATCAGGTTGATGAGGATGCTGAAGTCCCGGACAGCCATGTTCCAGTACAGGAGCTTCTCCTGGTGAATCTGCACAGCCACACCCAGCACCTCAGCCAGAGCGCTTCACGAGTCCTCCTTTACCGCCCACGACACATGCAGCTAACTCAGATGGGAGACAATCTGTCCCCACAGGGTGGCATCCAGCTCCCCACACCCAAGTGCCGAGGTCTGCTGGGACAGGTGGGCGTAGCCCACAGAACTTTCCTAACAGGGCTGTCTGGAGAGAAGCTGGGGTTAAGGCACTAGCTGGGGTGCAGCCAACCCCGGATTCAGTGCTGGTGACTCAGGGCCCTGACTGCTGGGCACACTCCAGACTGAAAATAAAGCCAGCAGGGCTCCTCTCCAGCGAGCCCCTGCGACAACAGCCACTGGGGTCCTCGAGGCAGCCGCTCATCTTAGGCCGGCTTGCCTCATTAGGGAGTCAAGGCATGGGAGGCCCCAATAAAGACATTCTATCATGAGGCCCTAAGAGTAGGCCGCTCCCTCGGAGTAGCCCAACCGTCATCTTCAACTAGAGAGGAAGGAAATCACACCACGGGGTCTGGGGTAACCCAAAGGGCGGGCCCAGGAACCCGGCAGCTCGGGCTTCCCACAGCTCGTCGCACGCAGGGCAGCGGACTCACCTCATCCACGTCCGCTGCTGTGCCTGGCTGGAGGCGCCGCGCTGTCTTCTCGAGCTCTGCCATCATCACCCGGAAGAACACGACAAACGTGCCCCTAGAGGAGAGGACGGCGATGCACTATGGGACCAGGACCATGTCCTTCACCATCCCCAGCCCCTTCAAGACGGCGGGAGGGCTGAAAAAGGGCCCTGGCCGACGGCCTGTGACACCAGGGCATGTTTCACAGCTCTGGAGAGCAGTGAAGGCAGCAGGGACAAACTCGAGCTGAAGCCCCTGATTTATCTTCCCCGCCAGTGAGACAGAAGGTACCCTCGATGAATCATGGAAGAATCCAGTGAACACAAAGGGAAGGTGTGTAATACGCTGTGTTTTGTTTTGGGGTCAGAGGCGGCTATGCCCAGGATTTACACCTGGCTATGCTCTGGGGACCATATGCTGTTGCAGGACACGCTCCCAGAGCCTCTGCACCTCGCCTGGAGTCCCCCTCCTACAGGCCACTTCGTAGACAGGCGCAGGAAAAATTTGCATCTGTGGCAGTATATCTTACCATGTATTCTACGTTAGCTGGTGTAAATATTTTCTCTCATGCTACCACAATCATTGTGGGACTAGACAGATCTCACCAGTATTTTTACCTGGCTACGCTGGACCTCTAAGTATAATATAGGTATAATTAAATCAGAGAGAAATGCTGTTTGTCTCCAAGCAAGCAAATATGGCTCTCTAATAAGTCTAAAGGCTAATATCCAAAATAACTATGAGGCAAAAACAAGAATCTTGTGAAGGTTTGGAGAAATATATACCTGGCTGTAGAATATCCATGGTACAGATACATGCCCTTCCCTCACTCTGCAGGGAAATTTTTTTGTTTTCTTTTTTGGGTCACACCCGGCAATGCTCAGGGGTTACTCCTGGCTCTGCACTCATATGTGATGCCAGGGATCGAACTCGGGTTGGCCGTGGTGCAAGGCAAAGGCCCTACCCACTGGGCTATAGCTCCGGCCCCTCTGCAGGGAAATTTTAAGGGCAGACTTGGCTGGGGCAATATTAACATTTCAATGGGACTAGGTGAGGTCCTGGGAGAAGCAAACCTGAGGGGATGGACCTTAAGTGCTATCCGCTGATGTGGGCTGGCCAGGGCTGAAAACATGTAGAAGCAGTAGCCTGCTCTCTGTCCCTACTCTCGGAGGAGGAAGAGAGAACCTTCTCTCGGTTCTCTTCCCTGTTGGGCATTAGCATGTGGTAGTGGACTGGCCTAAGATTCTAAATCTACACGTGGCCAGGGCCCGGCTAGGAAACCAAGTCTGGGGGCTTCCTATTACTGAACTGCATACCAGAACAAGTGTGAGTAAAGTCTTTTGAAACTTTGCTGGACTCACAAGTCTTTCTCTGTCCGCCGGTCACCAATCCCCTGGGAAAGAAGGGGGTCCCTGACCTACTTCCCTGATTTTGTCGGGGAAGCCAGCATTTTCCGACAATATGCGATGCCAGGAATTGAACCCAGGTCAGCTGCGCCCAAGGCAAGTGCCTCCCTGCTCTGGCCCAGGCTGTGTTATACATGGTCAAGATTAGGCAAGTGCTGACCATATTATGGGCTTACCTACAAAAAACAATGAACACAACCAAACCGTGAGCCTCCGCCGCTAGATCGAGCAGTCCCCGGCCAGAGACGGCCACATACTGGGGAAGAATCTGCTCTGGTCAGGCCAGTGACAGGAGAAGTCTGGTGAGCACCGCTGGAGGTGGCTCCTACCACCCCTCAGGGAGTCTGCGCTGGCTCTAAAGCACCCCTTTGGTGAGGCCTTACACAGGGGGAGTCCCTGTGTGCAGCGAAACGAGCCGAGAAAGCACTCTGTGGAAGCCACACAGCCTGCACAGTGCGAGAAGCTCGGGGAGAGCAGGGAAGACCCTTACCTAGTCAATGGGGAACGAGGAGGAGGCTCCATCTTTCGGCAAGTTCATGAGCTCCTGGACGGCGCCCCGGCAATCTCCTCTATGGCCTTTAGGACGCCCTCCGTGTGCTGCAGGTAGACGCTGCGTGGACAGTTGGCGGAACATGAGCACAGGCCACAGAGCATCGCGACCCTCTCTCCCCTTTGGACCTCAGGTCACACAAGTGTTGCTCAGAGGCGCCCCCATTTGGTGGTCAGAAGTCACTCCCAGCAATGCTCGGGGAACAAAGACACAAAGCAACAAGTGCTCAGCGCATGGAGCTCCCTCTCCTGCCTTAAAGGAATTTTCTCCTTTTCCCTCAAAGTCTTTCTTGAAATTTGATTAGAACTAGGAACACGAGTATAATACTAAGGCCACCATTACTGCCGTAAAGTAAAACAATGTTGGCGGGAACGGACTCCAGGGAGGCGGAGGCAGTGGCCAGGGACGGACCCCCGGCATGACCGACCCCGCTCTCAGGCCCCGCGCCACATGGAGGGGGCGAGAGAGAGGCCCCGGAGAGAGGAGCTCGCCGGGGGGACTCTCGAGGGACTTGATAAGGAGCGCCGGGCCGAACAAGAGCAGCGGGTCTGCCCGTGCACACCCCCATTCTGTACGCCCCACGGCTCGAAGCACTTTCTCAGCCTGGCCGGAGAGGTGGAAGAAGAGCCTGGAGGAAGAGCCAAGCATCTCACCAGAGCAGAGTGTGGAGGAGCTCGTTCAGGACGCGGGCCCTTCTCCTTCTCACTGCTGGGCCAGACCCGGCAGAGGAACTGTCGGGCACAGGAAGCTGTGGGAGAAGCAAGGCCAGGTCGTCTCAGCATGGGGAGCTGAGCTCACCGCGTCCCAGGCTCCTGAAGGCGACTGCCGCGCAAAAGCACGTTCTTTTCTCTATCATTGGGTTCAACACTTCACAAGCAGGCAAGTGCCGTCGTGGTCCTCTCCCACCTGAGACACGATCCCCACAATCTGCCCCATGCTGCTCTCAAACACAACACGAACACACCCTGCTGGGGAGGAACAGCGCTGGGCTGATGGGGAGGCCAATAAGCAGCGGCCACCTCAGAGACACAGGCAGCCTCCCACGGGCAGGGGAGGTCTGTGCTGCCAGTCAGTATACGATCAGAGACACAGGCAGCCTCCCACGGGAAGGGGAGGCTCTGTGCTGCCAGTCAGTATTCGATCAGAAACACAGGCAGCCTCCCACGGGAAGGAGGAGGCTCTGTGCTGCCAGTCACTGTACGATCAGAGACACAGGCAGCCTCCCACGGGCAGGGAGGTCTGGCTGCCAGTCAGTGCACGACCCCCACGACCGCTGAGCCCAGAAAGGAGGGGGGAGAGGGAGGGAGGCGACCCCCGCGACCTTCTGAGCCCAGAAAGGGAAGAGCAAGGCCAGGGGGGGCCAAGTCTTCTCCCTCCTGTGTCACACCCGCACTGCTCGGGAGTCACTCCTGGCGGTGCTCACTCCACGGGGTGCCGAACACTGAACCAGGTCAGCTGCGAACAAGCAACGCCTGAACTGCTGAACTCTGGCTCCAGCCCCAGGTTCCCTGGTTTTCTCTTTTCACTCGAGGCCCACCCAGCACTCGAGGTGCTATGGCAGTCACCCAGGTCACACCTGGTAGTGCTTTTGGGCTGGTGGGCAACCAGGCGCGAACCCAGACTTGCTCAGGATGCTGCAAGCTGCCAGGCCTCAAACTCAGTCCCACCCATGCTTGGCACATGCTGACCTCGCTGGTCCCTTCCTTCCATCTTACCTCAAGGTTTACTTTTGTGTTTACCAAGTGTGCCATATAACTGAAAACAAAACTGGGAGGGCTGACACAACGGAAGCCACCACGCCTGCCATCAACACACTGAGGAAGAGCAGCCGTGGGCTGTTGGAGAAATACCCTCCTAGGGGGGCAGGCAGACACCCATGGTGTACACGAGGCGCAGAGAAAGCCCGGAAGCCTCGAGGAGGCCAGCAAAAGAGGAAACGCACCGATCTTCTCTTTGCTGGGCAGAGGAGCAATGGACTTCTCGAGGAGGGCCATGAGGAGCCTGGTGAGAGCCAGCGCACCGGAAGTTGGGGGAGGCTGGGGCTGAAGTTTTGCAAGTAACGGACGGTCTGGCTGGAAGGAGACGATGACCCAGAAAGGATAAATATTAGACCTAAATCTGTAAGCCAGAAAAACCCAGCCAAGCATTTCGTGGTCTACTCAGAACCAGCTTCGCTGGCAGACTACATAGCAGGCTTCTGTGAAGAGCCGGCGAGAGATCTGTGACTGCGGACAAGCCCAGCGGGAGGAGGCCTGGAGGCATCTCATGCTCCCAGAAAGCCAAGCTTTAGTCTTGGCCATGGTGTGTGTGTAGCCCTGTGACTAAACCTGTTATCTGCTCGTTAAGCAATTAGAGGACAGGGGCCCGAGCCACAGCTCAGCAGGGAGGGCGTTTGCCTTGCACACGACCAACCCAGGTTCGATTCCCGGCATCCCATATGGTCCCCCGAGCACACAGGAGTTTACTGAGTGTCGAGCAAGGAGTAACCCCTGAGCATTGCTGGGTGTGACCAAAAAGCAAAAGAAAAAAGAAAGAAAAAAAAATTAGAGGACAAACCAAAACTACATATTTGTTTCCTTGTTCGATCATATCCAGCAATGCTCAGGGGTTACTCCTTGCTCAACTACTCCAGGCAGTGTTTGGGGTCCCTACGGGATGCTGGGGGATGAACCAGGGCCGGCTGCGCGCCAAAGGCAAATGCCCCTTCCCGCTATCGCTCTGGACCGAAGGTGCCAAATTCCATCTCCTTCCCCAGCACTGCATGCACGCAGGCCTGTCCTGCAGCACTAACTGGGGGCCCGGGCAGCTTCAGGTCCAGATGCCTCTGGCCGACTCCGAGCAGCAGGCTGGGAGCCCCTTCTAGGAGCTGGGCTCCTCTAGCCCCAAGAACAGGGAAGGGAATCTGTGGTAATTAGTGCCAGAATACAAAAAATTTCCCAACAACTACGAGAGACACCCAAGTCACTTCTGAGCAGTGGCCCCAAAGCAGCGCTGTGTGGGGGGGCTCGACTCACCTGAGGAGCAGCTCCTGGGCCTGGTCAGGTCCTTGTGGATTCAGGCGGTTGCTGAAGCCCTCCAGGGATACATACAGTAACTGAAAATTTTCCGGTTGAGAAAAATCCATTCCTGAAATGAAGTAAGGGAAGAAGGTGATGAGCACGATTTCAGGGAGGCTGCTTGGCCGCAAGCCTGCATTCCGCCTGCCTTTACGCTGCAAGAAGCTCAAGAGCTACCAGGGAACCATCAGGAGGCCTGCTGAGCGCATCAAAGCACCGAGAGCACGAGCGCGAGCGGGCGACAGATCGGAGCACCGGACCCGACAGCAACACACTCAAGGCAGAGACGTTAAGGGCCTGCCAGCTCTCCCTCGCCTTTTTCTTTTTTCTTTCCGTTTTGGGTCACACCGGCGACGCTCAGGGGTTAATCCTGGCTCTTCACTCAGGAATTACTCCTGGCGGTGCTTCGGGGACCTTATGGGGATGCCAGGGATCGAACCCGGGCCAGCATGGCTGGCCGCGTGCAAGGCAAACGCCCTACCCGCTGGGCTATCGCTCCGGCCCCAAGGGGAATATTTTTCAAAGGAAAAAGCTTTTTTTATTCTCAACATGTTTATCTTCTCAAAACAATACAAAACACTACGGAAATAATTTTTTTAACACATTGCTAAATTAACGCATATTTTACAGAGAACGCAGTTCATACCCAGGAGGGAAAACAGAACATGGGATTATAAGCAAATGCTCAGCTCAGCCGCACTGCTAGAGGACGCATGGCAGACCGAGAGGCAGGATGGGCGCCTACAGACCCAGAGATGAGTGAGAAAGTCAAGTCTCGATCCAAAGTTCAAGGGTGAAAGGGAAACAAAGAGGGACCCTGCCGGTCTATACTGGGAAAGGACAGGAGAGTGTGTGTCAGCCTTCCCGGGGCAAAGCAGGCGGTGAAGCATCAGCACACCTCAAGGGGCGGCAGAGTGCAGACCAGGAAGGAAAGCACGAGGCAGACCACACAAGACCCCAGACTAGTTAGCATCCGAGTCTGGACTCGTGGACCCAGATAAGGGTACAGGAATGAAGACACATGCTTTGCCCGAGTGATGCAGGCTTGATCTCCGGCACTGCTTGGGTCCACCTATTACAAAGCCAGGAGCAGCCCTGACCACTGCCAAGTAGGGCCCCTAAACCATAACCTCCACCCCTGTAGAAAAAAAAGGTCTTGGGCCAGAGTGGTAGCACAGCGGGAGGGCATTTGCCTTGCATGCAGCCGACCTGGGTTCGATGCCCGGCATCCCATATGGGCCCCCCGAGCACTGCCAGGAGTAATCCCTGAGCGAAGAGTCAGGAGTTAACCCCTGAGCATCGCCAGGTGTAACCCAAAAAGAAAGAAAAGTGAACTCAAATACATTCTAGTGAGAATCGGACACCAAAGCTGGGAAGGGCTCCGAGTGCTCTGCCGATCAGATACACTAGACAGCAAAAGGCAGTCAGAGTTGCTGCTCAGCAACTAAAGAAACGACGTGCCACGTCCTTAGCTGGCCCTGGATGGAACCAGGAGCCACACGCCCTGTTTCGGATACAATGAATTTGGAGGAAGCAACGAATGTTGGTCAGAAGAGAAATATTAGTGTAAACTGAAGCTTGGGTGAATCTATCAGGACATCTGTCTGAGAAAGGGGGGCTCAGGGCTTAGCTATAAGGAACACAATACGCATCACAGCAGTTTCAAAAGGTAGAGAGGCAAGATCAATGACGTAAGTCAGAAAAAGCAAACCATTCTCTGACAGGAATAAAACATGACCCTTTTTCTAGACACCAAGGCCTTGCTGTCAAGTACTCTTAATTTCTCCCTGCCTGATATGCACAGACTCACCAAGAAAAATATGCCAGCAAAACATGCAGTAGCTTCAAATAGCAGGAAGACATTATGCGGTACTCTGGGCCTCTGGTTTCTGAGCCATCTATGACACCGTGGTTCTCAGCAGTTATGCACTGAAAGGAAAACAGGCTTTACAACAGCTGCCAGAGCCAATGCCCTCACTCACATTCAATGGTTCTCAGTCAAAAGAAACACAGCATTTGCTGTGTGCTATGGCCAACCCAGGTCGATCCCTGGCACCCCATATGGTTCCCCAACTTCCATCAAGAGTAATTCCTGAGTGCAGAGTCAGGAGTAACCCTTTTGAGTATCGCCAGGTGTGACCCAAAAAAGCAAAAACAACAACAACAACAACAAAACCTGGGGGTGGAGAGATATAGTACAGCTTGCCTTGCATGTGGGCGACCAGCATGTGGGCGATCCCCAAGTACAGATCTAGGAGGAATCCTTGCTGGGTATAGCCCCCAAAGGCAAATTAAAAACATAAAATCTTGGGGTGGGGAGGTGGTACGAAGAGCTGAGGCACCACGGAGTATATCTGGGGCCCCAGGTTCAACCTCTGCCTGCCCCCCCCACCAAGTGTCTCTCCAGGGAAAGCGCCCTCTGCCTGGATCAGGCCCTTCGCTTGCTCCTCGGCAGCACTGCGTCAGCAGCAGCAACGCCAGCAGCAGGGGCACCACCGCAAAACACCCCTGCTTGCTCAGGGGTCTCAGCTCTAGCACAGGAGGCAGAGAAGCGCCTGACCTGGAAGTAGTTGTGGATGTTCTCCAGATGGTTACACAGCGGGCTCAGCAGCTGGCCCACACTCCGCGCGATCTCCCGGGCAGGTCTCTGGTGGAGGTGTGAGAAGCCAGCATTCCGCCTGCCTTTACCCTGTAAGAAACTCGAGAGTTACCAGGAAGAAGCTCCAGGATAGCTCCTGAAATCTGGAATCTTCTGAAAGAGTCTGGTCACAGCCACGTCAGCAGGCACGAACAGCTGGAGGGAAAGTGGCTGCTGTGAACTACACAATGACAAAGGGAAGAGGAAAGTGCTCCATCTTCACATCAGCAGACGGCTTTGGCAGAGTGAACAACTTCTGACTTCGTTTAGGCCTGAGGGACCAACAATATAAACGTTATGGAGAGCATGCGGTCTATGAAGAATGTAAGGAAGGACGGGGCAGTAGTGCAGACAGCAGGGGCCGCCTTGCCTGCAACAGACGTGGTTGCATCTCCTGCGTCCTCTATGACCTCGAGGCTGCCAGGAATGATTCCTGAGTGCAGAGGCAGGAGTAAGCCCTGAGCAAAGCCAGGTGTGGCACAAAAACAACAAATACATAATAGAATACACCTCTAAGAAATCAAATAATGGGATCTAATGTGTCAATGCCTCCAAAGAAAATGCTCACACTAAGTCGTTTGCATCCGCTCGAAGTTCCCTGACGTCCTGTGCACTCGCAGATGCTGCGCACAGACATACACGATTCTGGCCTTTGTCCAAAACCAGAATCAAAAAATCAGAATCAGAAACCAAAAGTCACTACTCCGAGGTCCAGACACAGACTGTTTGGGAGGCTGTTGAAATTAAAACCCAAGAGGCCGGAGCGAGAGTCCTGCGGGGAGGGTGTTTGCCTTGCACCCGGCCGACACAGGTTCAATTCCCCGGCATCCCATATGGTCCCCCAAGCACTGCCGGAGCAATTCCTGAGTGCAGAGAGAGGCAAGAGTAATCCCTGAGAATTGCTTGGGTGTGAGCCAAGAAGCAAATCAAAAAACAAAACAAATTCAAGCAACGAGAATTCAGGGATGCTTCGGATGCGCAGACATCTTCTGTTCTGGATGGCTTTTACGTAACTGTTCAGTTCCTTTCCAAAGCAAAAGGAGCAGCATCTGACAATGGAGTCGCCACAGTGACCAAAGCATAATAAAAATGACAACTTGTTCCGACCACGACCTCCTGCCATACA
Source organism: Cryptotis parvus (assembly GCA_021461705.1). Lineage (NCBI taxonomy): Eukaryota > Metazoa > Chordata > Mammalia > Eulipotyphla > Soricidae > Cryptotis > Cryptotis parvus. The sequence goes on from JAJIBD010009266.1 coordinate 43,659, forward strand.
AACCTTGAGGAAGGGGTTTTCTTGGTAACGGAAGGGACCAGCACATTCTCCAGTTTCTGGGAGAGATCTTCCAGCAGGAGCAGCAGCTCAGGGGCTGAAGCTGCACAACTTCTGTGGCCTGTCACAGGAAGGAAGGACTGTTTCAACCATGGCAGGTGCCAAGCGTCAGCCCAGCACTAAGTTCCCTTTTACCTTCCTGCTGGTAACTCCTGTTCGTACCTGTCCACAGTTCAGACCACCTCGCTACTAGTGTCTTTACTGGATCCTGAGGGACTGAAGTACATCACACTGTACTGATGAACTACTGACGGCTATGTGGGGAGCAACGCCGCACAAAGAGGCCTCAAGAAGCATCTGATGGATGGACACCGGCTCTACGGGAACAGTGCTCCGCTACGAGAGCAGTCTAGGGGTCGGGGAACTGGCTCCAAAGTCTGAGTACGTGCTTGGCACGTGAGAGCCCTGGGTGCAATCACCGGTTCTGCAGGGTCTCCTGAGCACCCCACATAAAAGTAATTTGAACAGATCACTATTCGCAACCTAAGGCAAAGGTCACACCACTAGCCTCATCTTTTTTTTTTTTTTTTTTGCTTTCTGGGTCACACCCGGCAATGCTCAGGGGTTTCTCCTGGCTCTGCACTCAGGAATGACTCCTGGCAGTGCTCGGGGGACCATATGGGATGCCGGGATCGAACCCAGGCCGGCACAGGCCGGCCGCATGCAAGGCAAACGCCCTACCCGCTGGGCTATCGCTCTGGCCCTGACTAGCCTCATCTTTAACAATGCTCAAATCAGCAAGACGGGGCCCACGGAGGCTAGTGGGTGGAAAAGCAGATGCCTGCATGCCCCAAGTCCCATCCCAGCATCTCCTACGTGAGCTGTGCGAGCCTGACCATCGCTGTTGGGTTCCCAGATGTCACTAGGGTCACACTCGGGAGCATGACAACCAGGTATGTGGCTGCGTGCTCAGGGATCACTCCCAGCGGGCTTGGAGACCAACCGGGGGCCTATGATTAAACCTGGGCAGGCCCTATGGAAGGTAATGCCTTGCTCTGTACCATCTCTGCGCCGACCCGGGCCGGAAGCCAAGAGTAACCCTGAGCAAGGTGTGGCCCCCAAACAAAGGGAAGTTCTGTCACCGCAGCTCAGCCCCTTACCTCCGTTTGCATCTCAGTGTTGAGTATGGACCTGGTCACAAGCCCGCACTGCAGGATAGAGAAGACCTCGATGTCCAGCTCCCGGAAGAAGGCGTGGTGATTCTGCAGGGACACCGGTGCCTTCTCTTCCTTCTCCGTGCACTCCTGGGGAGACAGCGCGGCGACCAAGAGAACATGTAACGCTTCCCATGTATTCTGTTCTGACACATCAGGAATCTACACGCCTTCCTGGTGTGTGGGACCTCCTACCCCAATTCTAGCCTGTGCTATAAGCCAGCTCTACTGTAATCTACCTTGGGTGTTTTTTGAGCCACACCTACTGGTACTGCGACTGAGGGCTGCTGACTGCTCGTGGGACCTGCATCAGAACTGAACCCAGGGTCCCTGCATGCAAAGTGCCTGCTCCAGACCTTGGAGCCATTGCCCCGGGCCTTAGCTGAAGGGCTTCTGAAATCCTCTCCACTGGCAGCCTTTAGTGTTTGACTGCTGCGTAGTCAGAAGCCTTTCACACGTGCTGAAGGTTTTGCAACACTCACGCTCAGGACACCTCTTCATTTAAGCGTGCATCAGGCTGACTGTGTAAATGAGACCCTCCGGGTCCAAGGTCAAGTTGGAATATAGTAATATAGTAAAGTAAATGTATTAATGAAATGAAGTCCTCAACAGAATACTTTACCCAGTCAGACTATCATTCAGATTTGAAGGAATGATACACAACTTACAGAGTCCTCTGATAAGGGGACTTATAAGGGGAGTTGGCTTATAGCACAGGCTAAAATATCCAAAATATGTAAGGCAATGGTAGAACTTCAAAGAAAAAACATGGAGAACAGAAAATTCCTCAAATAAATGGCCAAAAAGGCATACTGAGGAGATACAAATAAAAATAACAAGTATCGGGGCCAGAGCAATAGCACAGCGGGTAGGGTGTTTGCCTTGCACGCCACCAGCCAGGGTTTGATCCCCGGCATCCCATATGGACCCTGAGCACTACCAGGAGTAATTCCTGAGTGCAGAGCCAGGAGGAACCCCTGAGCATCGCCAGATGTGACCCAAAAAAGCAAAACAAACAAACAAATAAGTAAAATGAAAAACTTAAAATAATGAATAAAATTAACAGGTATCATCTCACACCACAGAGACTGGCACACATTAGAAAGAACAAGAACCACAGTGCTGGCGCAGATGCAGGGGAAGGGACACTCACTGCTAGTGAGAAGGTAAGCTGGTCCAGTGCTTTTGAAAAGCAATATGGACATTCCTCAATAAACCAGAAATTGAGGACCGGAGCGATAGTCCAGCGGGTAGGGCATTTTCCTTGCACACAGCCAGCCCAGGTTCGATCCCCAGCATCCCACATGGTCCCCCAGGACTGCCAGGAATAATTCCTGAGTGCAGAGCCAGGGGTTAAATAAACAAACAAAGCCAGAAATTGAGCTTTTTTTGCTTTTTTGGGTCACACCTGGCGATGCTCAGGAGCTACTCCTGGCTCTGCACTCAGGAATCACTCCTGGCGGTGCTTGGAGGACCATATGGGATGTCGCAGATCATTGCAGGCCAGCCGCGTGCAAGGCAAACGCCCTACTCGCTGGGCTATCGCTCCGCCCGATCAAGCTCCTTAAGAATACTGCTGCTGGGAATATGCCCCCTCATGGATCCCAAAACACACTGCAAAAATAGGCAACTGCACTCCAACGTTCATTGTTGTAGTACCAACAATAGCCAGAATCTGGAAACACCTGCGTGCAAAGAACAGACGAGTGGATGAAGAACCTATGGCACATCTACACAATGTACCATACGCAGCCTTAGGGAAAACGAAGCCATGAAATCTGCTTACACTGGATGGACACAGAGTACCATGCTACGAAATGAGTGAGAAGGAGAGGGTCAGGCGCCGGTGCGACAGCACAGCAGGAAGGCAGTCGCCTAGCATGCGGGCTGGCCAGGTTCAACCCCTGGAATCCCACACGGGTTCCCGAGCACCACAGATTAATTCCTGAGTGCAGAGCGAGGACTAACCCATGAGGATCGCTGGGTGTGACCCCAAAAACAAAAGGAAAGGGATGGACACAGAATGATCACATTGATTGGTGGAATATTATAAGAAACATCTTATGAGGCGCCAGAGCAATAATAGTACAGAGGGCAGGGCATTTGCCTTGCATAAGGCTGACCCATGTTTGATCCCCGGCATCCCACATGGTCCCCCAGCCCACCAGGATTAATTCCTGAGTGCGGAGTTAGGAGTAACCTGAGCATTGCCGAGTGTGACACAAAAAAAAAAAAAAAAAAAAAAAAAAAGGAAAACATAGTATGAGACTAATACCCCAAGACAGTAGAATAGAAACAAAGGCCAGGAAGGCTGGTCCATGAAAAACATGCTCTAGGGACAGGGAGTGATAGTATAGCGCATAGGGCGTTTGCCTTTCACGCAGCCAACCTGCGCTCAATCCCCAGCATCCCATATGGTTCCCTGAGCACCGCCAGGAAGAATTCCTGAGTGCAGAGCCAGGAGTAACTCCAGAGTACTGCTGGGTTCGACCCAAAAAAGCAAAAAGGAAAAAAAAAAAAAAAACTTCTACGCTTGGCAAGCATGCCCAAATGTATGTGCAGTTAAGAGAGAAGGGGACAGTGCGGTCAGGAGAGAAGGGACAGTGCGGTCAGGAGAGAAGGGACAGTGCGGTCAGGAGAGAAGGGGACAGTGTGGTCAGGAGAGAAGGGCCAGTGCGGTCAGAGAGAGAAGGGCCAGTGCGGTCAGGAGAGAAGGGACAGTGCGGTCAGGAGAGAAGGGACAGTGCGGTCAGGAGAGAAGGGGACAAAGTGCGGTCAGGAGAGAAGGGACAGTGCGGTCAGGAGAGAAGGGACAGTGCGGTCAGGAGAGAAGGGGACAGTGCGGTCAGGAGAGAAGGGACAGTGCGGTCAGGAGAGAAGGGCCAGTGCGGTCAGGAGAGAAGGGGACAGTGCGGTCAGGAGAGAAGGGCCAGTGCGGTCAGGAGAGAAGGGCCAGTGCGGTCAGGAGAGAAGGGCCAGTGCGGTTAGGAGAGAAGGGACAGTGCGGTCAGGAGAGAAGGGACAGTGCGGTCAGGAGAGAAGGGACAGTGCAGTCAGGAGAGAAGGGGCCACCATGACAGTGAGAAGGAAACGATCACTCTAGACGAGAACCGGCGCTGAGTGGATCAGTGTCAGCAGGCAGCCCCCAGAAACAGCACTGACACCAAGTGGGCAAGAGAGAGAAGAAAAGGGCATGTCACAGAGGCTCTCCTGAGGTGAGGAGTGTGTCCGTTCTCTGTGCAGTAGAGACACATGCTGACCCGACGGTTCTTAGGGCCTGCCGCCCGCCTCCCTGGAGGCCACCGAAGGCCACCGCAGATACCTTGTCCAGCTGGCTTCTATCAGACGGTGTAGGGTCACACTCCAATTATGTTCCTTCCAAAGTGCTCCAGATGTTTTGGTGTCATCTGCTTTCCGTTTCCTTCCTCCTGTATTTCAAGAAGAGTTTCAAGTCATCTGTAACCATGTTTGATAACTGGCACTGACTTCAGCCTGCTAGAGACTAGACAGTAAAATGGAGTATCTTTAAAGAATTCTGTGTGGAGCAAGTCACAGAGGAGTGCCAAGAGGACTCCGCACGGTCCGGGAGCAAAGCCAGGCCTCCGTCGTGTTAGGCACACCAGCACACTGGACAATCGCTCCAGCCCTGCTGGATTCTGCTTCCGATCAGTGATGCCGAAGGAAGTATTCCAAGGACACTATCTCTCCAACTCCTGATGCTTTGATTCGAATGACTTCTTAACTATTTTGGGGCCACACCCAGCAGTGCCCGAAGGTGTTGCTCCTAGCTCTGCACTCAGAAATCATTCCTGGTGGCGCTCAGGGGACTCTACGGGGTTGGCAATCGAAACTCAGCCGCCAAGGAGGGCAAACGCCCTACCGCTGCACCATCAGGTAGAAGGGAAGAACATACATACTCACCTGTCTTTCCTTGCTTACTGATTTTTGTGGAAACAGTACTGGTGCGAGGCGTTTGCTCTAAACTCTCCAAGTCAAAGCTTGCTAGAGGAGGAACATAGTCCGGGGTGACTGAAACAGAGAAGAGGCAGAAGGCCCATGCACCAGCCAGACCCACCACATGCAATACCTGAGGACTGACAACTAGTACCCAAGCATGGGCAAGTGCTCCTGAGATGCATTTAAAGCATCTAATATTAGTGTGTCTTATGAAAATGTCCAAAGGTAGCTAACAGGGATAGCATATTCTAAAGAATGATGGGAACTACCCCAATAGACAAAAATAGATAAAAATAAGCTAAGCTAAACTTAAACTTTTTTTTTTTTTTTTTTTTTTTTTTTGCTTTTTGGGTCACACCCGGCAATGCTCAGGGGTTACTCCTGGCTCTGCACTCAGGATTTACTCCCGGCGGCACTCGGGGAGCATATGGGATGCCGGGATCGAACCCAGGTCAGCCGCTTGCAAGGCAAATGCCTTACCGCTGTGCTATCGCTCCGCCCCAAAATTACTTTTTGTTTCTAGGACATACGCAGCAGTGCTCCGAAGTTAACTCCTGGCTCTGAGCTCAGGGGTCACTCTGGCAGTGCTCAGGAGCCTGTGCCCTGAAAACCATGAGATCAGCTCTCAGGTAATATGGTTGGGAAGGCGGGTTTTGGTGCTGATGAACAGTCACTCCAGCCACAGCCCCAAAGTGCCCAGAGCCCGCCACAACTGCCGTAACAGCAGAGCCAAAGGGACACGGGGCTTCCCAAAGTGCCCAGAGCCCGCCACAACTGCCGTAACAGCAGAGCCAAAGGGACACGGGGCTTCTGGCTGTGACTGGCTTCCCCAGGTATCAGACCCAGTCTCGCCCGCAAGGCGAGTGCGGAAACGCCGAGCCACACTCCTGGACCCGTCAACCGTTTCGCTGAGCAGACGCTACCTTACCTCAGCCAGCGAGGGTGGCTATTTTTGCGGCGCCCGAAGTTAATATCAGCTCTCTGCTGCCTGGACGCAGATTCCAGGACACAAGCCTCACCTGCTAAATACTGTTCTAGAATCTTCTGGAGCTCAACAATGCTTGATCCGCGTGAGCACCTTCCCCTTCATCTCAGGAGACGTCTGCTGGCAAAAGGCGTTCACAACCTGCAGGAACCAAGTCACATTCTCAGTCTTCAAACAACCGCATTTCTACATTGGGGGTCACACCCGGCGGTGCTCAGGGCTACTCCTGGCTCTGCACTCAGGAATTACTCCTGGCAGTGCTTGGGGGACCATATGGGATGCCGGGGATCAGACCCGGGCGACCATGTGCAAAGCAAACGCCCTCCCCGCTGTGCTATCGCTCAGGCCCCACAACCGCACGGTCGTGAAATTCCTTGGGTGAGCCAAGGGTAACACCTACCCTGTCTATCATTTTTTGGGGGCTGGGGGGGATTTTGGGGTCACCCAACAATGCTCAAGGAATTCCTAGCTCTGCACTAAGGAATTACTTCTGGTGGTGCTAGGGGAACCTTCATGGGATGCTGGGGACCAAACCCATGCTCAGGGGTTACTCCTGGCTCCCCCAAAATGCCCTACCCACTGCACGATCACTCTAGCTTCAGCCCTGCCTATGATTGTAAGGGGAAGAAGAGACTTCGAATAAACAGTCTCAGAAATGCTATGCTTGAGAGAAGTGAGACGTGGACATTTTCCTCTCTCACCACTGCCACGTCACTGAGCAGAAACAATCCAAAGGAAGGGGGAGCCGTCACGGCCTGATCTTACTGAACGGCAGCAGGAAATCGCCCTACGGCCAAGAGGAACAGTGGAAAGATGGAGCTATTGGGGGGAAAGTAAGAACCTAAGCACTGGGGCGACACTGCCGGCACAGCACGGACAAACAGTGAATTCTGGGTGGGGCCAGGGGGGAGAGCACGGGCTGGAGCCCCACAGGAGCCAAGGAACAGTTTCACTGAGGGAACTACATTCACCAGGTCAAACAGCCAAACCTCACTGACCTCTCGGAACCAGTTGACTGTAAGAAAGATGAGGGAGCACAGGAAGGACTTCTCCTTAGCGGACAAGCACTCCAGCCTGCTGCCGGGCTCCAGGTCGGTGAGCAGCAGAGGGCAGTCTGAAAGAGAGGCGCGGCCTGAAACGAGCATTCCCAGTCCTGGGGCCAGAGAGTGAACCTAGGAGCTGCCCCGAGACCCAGGGCCCTGTCCCTGCTCAGGGGTTACCCCTGGTTCACACTCAGGAATTACTCTTGGTGCTCAGGGACCAAATGGGACTCCAGGGACTGAACCCAGGCCGCCACGGGCAAGACGAACGCCTTCCCTGCTCTCCTATCGCTCCGGCCTATCTCTGCCTCTTCACTTCTATCTAACGGTTGGAAACTAAGTACGTGTGCTTCACGTGTCCTCTAGCATGGCCAGGGACGAAGTCCTGGCACTGTCTGCAGAAGCCGGAGACACACAGCAATGACCTCCAGAATGCTGTCTCCTGCTGCAGCTATTCATTACTGCCCTGCCGCTCTGACGTGGGCTGTTATTTCCCACCCAGAGCAGTCACTAAAGCCTTCCGCGGGAAGGGGCTGGTAGCGGCACCCGCACCCAACAGGCCATCGATCTCCTCCAAGCTGCCGTCGTGCTGTCTCTCCACACACAGCCTCAGGAGGCGGAAGTAGGGAGTCAGGCACAACGGTGACACCCACCTGGAAAGAAAAAGTCCAGTGTTAGATCCCAGTTTATAGGCGTGTTGGTCCATGTTTATACAGAATGCAACTTTACGATTAGGGATCTGTGCCCAAAATAAATGCCAGGAAGTGAACCTTCAATAATTAACAAAGTTAGAGAGGCAAAGGGGGAGGGAAGGAGCAAGAGCAGCAAAGGGAGGCAAATCCGAGGAGAGTAAGCAGTCACCGAGTCCTCTGCTACTGTGAGACAGTGCACAGCCTGTGGGCCAGTGGGAAAACAAGGAAACTGTCCCATTTTCAAGGACGCTCCCTCCCAATACCACCTTACGGGCTTAGAATAACACTTTCAAATCAAGCTTCCCCCAGACCACGAGAGCTGGAGGAGCCAGAATAGGGCGCCGGCCTTGCATGCAGCTGAACCAGGTTTGATTCCCAGCATCCAGAAGGACCTGAGCCCACTAGGAGTAATTCCTGAGTGCAGAGGCAGAAGTAAGACCTGAGCACTCCTGGGGCCGGAGCAATAGCCCAGAGGTTGGGCATTTGCCTTGCATGTGGCTGACTCGGATTTGATCCCCAGCATTCCATACGGCCCCCAGCACTGCTAGGAGTAATTCCTGACCGTAGAGCCAGAAGTAATCCAAGTATCAACCCCTCCCGCCAAGACCTGAGCACTGCTAGACGTTGCTCAGGAACAAAAACAAAGGCAGGTCAGATGGACTGGGTGAGGCGCAGCTTGTACTGCAGTTACTGCTGGGGCTGACCTGGGGCTGACCCTCAGCATCCCATACGGGCTCCTCCCAACAGGGGGTAAACCCTGGGCAGCACGGGGTGTGGCCCAAAACAAAACCAATAATGGAACTGACTTTTGATCTGGTTCCTCTGCAGTTGCTCCCGCCCCTTCATTTGCCACGTCCTGGGCGAGCAGTGGCAGGAGGTTGATGGCGATCCCGTCCTGGCTGCTACAGGCTTCCAGACCATACAGCGCTTTCCCCGGGAAATGGGTAGTTGCTGTGGAGAGACCCAGAACGTCACGGCACCTGAGGAAAACTGTTAGAACAAACCAATATGCCTATTCTGAGGAGAAATGGGATTTAGGAGAAAGAACACTTTGGGAAATCCCTTATGAGTTCTGGAATTAGGGTCGAAAGAAGGCACCCAGGGCGCGGACTCAACCCGACCGGACGCCCAGCTGCAGCAGCACAGCCGTCTGGGGGCGTGGACTCAACCTGACCGGACGCCCAGCTGCAGCAGCACAGCCGTCTGGGGCGTGGACTCAACCCGACCGGACGCCCAGCTGCAGCAGCACAGTCGTCTGGGGCGTGGACTCAACCTGACCGGACGCCCAGCTGCAGCAGCACAGCCGCCTGGGGCGCGGACTCACCCTGCTGGGGCCTGGCAGTCCACCACAAAGGCATCCTGGAAATCGCTGAAGATGGTCTGTCCAACCCACTCCTTCAGAGGGCAAGGAAACAAAAGAGCTCTGAAGGCCAGGGCGCATCTGCTAGAAAGCATTAAACACACTATGGGCTGATTACGCCTGTTTCTTCATTTCCAACCAGTAACAATGCAAACGCCACTGTTATGAATTGGGAACGATTTAATCTATGACAAGTATTCAGCCCAGTGCTACAAAAAAAGCAGCCGGCGGTTCTGTCACATGACCCAGGTTGCGACTACTGTCATGATGGGAAGGAGGCGTCAGAAGCGAGGCCTGTGTGTGTGGGGGATGAGCTGAGCCAGCTTCCCCACTAGGACAAGGATCGCTGGTTCTGTAATCCCAAAGGATAACCGATTCCAGACTGTGCAAGCCCAGACTGTGCTCACACAGCTCGGGTGTAAGAAAGACTGAGGAGGTTACCAAGGCTTTGGGGGCCAGCCTGCCGACTTGGATCAGATTGGCAAACTCGTCGTAATACAGCGCAGAGGCCCGAGGAGAGTGTTCACTGCAGGAACGCACCAGCTGAAGCAAGGCGGTCACCTGGAGCGGGAGAGAGGAGCGCTCAGCTGCAGGCTCTCAGCTGCCACCACGCCTTCCCGCTTGGGGGGGGGGGGTGGGAGCTTTTCCCTTTCCAACTTCACTGGCAAGGTTCGATTACCACTCGTCGCTCAGACACATACAGCCGGATTTCTGAGAGCTACTTCTGAGAAAAAGCCTTATATCCACCTCTGAAAGGAAACATATTCCAAGACCCTGTTTTCTAACTCTGAAAAAGCTTTAGACCCACACACAGACTTTGTCTCAACCTGCTATTGACCTGTTACTGTTCCCACTTGGCCTAGTCTAGGAATCTGCAATAAGGAGGTCAGGCAGGTACAAAGCCAACTCAGGTAAGAGTCCAGCGGCCACAAAGGCAGTAGTGCCCCAAATCCGGCTGCAGGTGAGGTGTCAGCCTTGCCTGGGCAAACCCAGGTTCGAATCCCTGGCACCGATGGTCCAGCAAGCCTCCCAAGAGGGAAACCCTGAAGTCAGGTTTCAGCCCCGGACACAAGAGGAAACAAGTATGTGTCCATCCCCCAGCCCCCCAAATAGTATAATCCAGAAAGCTGAGATAAGGGGCTCGCCTCGCACAGGGCCAATCCAGGTTCAATCCCCAGCATTCCCCACAGCTACCGTGAGTCACCAGTACTGACGCAGGAATAAGCCCCGAACAGCCAGGGGTGCCCCCCACCCCATCAAAAATGCCCTGAGCTCAGGAAAAACATTTTGTTTTTTGGTTTTTTTGCTTTTTTGGGTCACACCCGGCGATGCTCAGGGGTTTCTCCTGGCTCTGCACTCAGGAATTACTCCTGGCGGTGCTCAGGGGACCACATGGGATGCCGGGGATCGAACCCGGGCCGGCACAGGCCGGCCGCCTGCAAGGCAAACGCCACACCCGCTGGGCTATCACTCCGGCCCAGGAAAAACATTTTGGAAACAGAAATAGTCTTTGTGATAAACAGGCACGGCCAGCAGCAGTTCTTCAGGTCTCCGTGGATTTGTGAGCCACACCCCAAGAGCTTACCTGTGTGCACTGTTCATCACTCAGCTCTGCTTCGCCGCTGGCTCAAGCTGAAACATCGACTTCTGAAAAAGAAAATGAACTTCCCTTTGGTAACCCTCTTTAAACAGCGGCAGGAGTCTCAGAACAGCCTCCTCAGCTGTTGACCCAGAAAGCTGCATGGCTCTGGAAAATAAACTCTAACCCAATCCCTAATAATTACCAAAAGAAGCCTCTAACGATGACTAATAATGGGACTAAAGAGCTCTCCTGAGATCTTAGAAACTGCCCATAAAAAACCTGAACCTAAATAAACAGAGTCAAACCCGCCATGCCCTGAGAGGATCTTACCAACTCCCGCCACGGTGCCTTTTTAACACAGTAACTGCGGGGTCGGAGCGATAGGACAGCGGGCAAAGCACTTGGTTGCACACAGGAAACCCAGGTTCAATACCCCACGGTGTATGTGGTCCTCAAGCAATGCCAGGAGTGATCCTTGAGTGCGGATTCAGAAGCCCTGATCACAGCTGGGCATGGCCACAAAACAAAACCCCCAAAGTGTGGTATCAAGCTACAAGGAGGAAAAAACTCAAAGGAAGGGGCCCAGAGGCAGAGCGCAGATTCTAAGCGCTGACCTTCAAACTGTCACTCCAAAGGAGTAAAAATAAGGCCAACGGCCACAGGGCTACCAATATCTCCGAAGAACGGGTGTCGGCCCAGGGTGTCCAAAGCTGAGGATGGTCTCGAGCACCTGCCACAAGCACAGAGCTCGTTCGAATCCCTGTCACTCACGCGCCACATGAGACCTTGGCTGGCCCTGTGCTCCCCTGCAGCCCACGGCACAGAAGCCTGCTGCAGCCAGGTGAGTTCCCACGGACGGAAAGAACACTCAATCCCAGCGGGCAGTGAGAGTAAGGTGGCCGGCAAGTGTGGCCGCTGGCAAGTGTGTGTGAGCACTGAGTCACCCCCAACAAGTGTGATAATTGGAGTGCAGCCCACAAACGCTGTGTGCTAGCAGCACAGAACACTGTGCCCCACCAACAGCAGCTGACGCACGACCCGGGCACTGCAGCTTCGGAGAGAACGGGGACAGAAGAAGAAATGACCATGGGCCAGACCATGGCGCGGACTGAAAGCTCACATACAGCATAATGCAAGCACAAGGTTGTGACTTGATCCCCAGCGCCACCTTAAACAAACGCTGCTCGAGGAGAGTAGCACAGGATGCAGGCCTAGCTAGGCTGACCCTAGGAATAGCCCTGGCAAGACCCCAGCACCACTGCAGAAAAAATAAATAAAGGGAAATGCCACAAAAAAGTCTTTAAAATGACAGAGCAGTGGGCACGCTGAATATAGACTGTCTTGAGTCAGACAGGAGCAGAAAAACAACGTATTCCAGGAGGACAAGTTTCCCCATCTGTAGAAGCATTTCTAGAAGCTCGTCTCTTGGCAATGCCTTGGTTTTAACCCTCGGACCATAATGAATCTGACCACACTCTGTAAAGATTATACATGGCCTACTCAGACCAGATAAACACACAGCAACAGCTACCTGCTCGCGTCTCGTGTAACGATTTCACGGTAACGCTGACAGCTGTCTAGGCAACAGGACAGCCGCGACGTCTCCCTAGTACCTGTCTGCCGCCAGGACACCGGCCATAGTGACGGCACCGATGATCCCAACCAGCTTGTACTTGAACATGGTGCTGGAGAGCTGCTTCCGGATCACCAGGTGCAGGTCATCCTGCAACGAAAGGACAGAAAGAGATAAGCGGCAGGCGGGCTGTGGCTCGGCAGAAGAGCACTCGCCTCGCCTGGGAGAGAGAGGGAGAAGAGGGAGGGGTGGGCGCGGACAGAGAAGCCCGAGCCCCGACAGCAAGGCCTCCATCCTGGGGTCTGACAAGTCATTTCATCTCTAAGGTGGTTTTTCTTTTTATGGGGGGAGCCCAACTCCCCAATATGCTCACAGCTTAATCCTGGCTCTGTGTTCAGGGATCACTCCCAGCAGTGCTCAGGGGACCATATGGGTGCCGGGAAGGAACCTGGGTTGGCTGCATGCAAAGCAAACGCCTCGCTGCTGCTTATAGCTCCAGCCCCTCATCTCTAACTTTCCTTACTTTTACCAGCTTTTCCCAACGATTGAAGGCCTGGCTGGAGCAAGAGAACAGAGCTAAGGCGCTTGCCCTGCATGAGACCCATCCAAGTTCAATCCTTGGCACCACAGATACTCCCCAAGCCCACCAGGAAGAATCCTTGAGCACAGAGCCCTGAGCACCAAAGTGTGGGCTCCCACCCCCAAAATGGGGAAGAGTTTTAAGGACAAGAGAAATTGCCAGAGCCAGTGAAAACTCCACAGAGTGAGCACATGCAAACGTGCTTTGCATGCAGAAGGCCTGGTCAGCTTCCGGCACCACACGGTCCCCTGAGCACAGCCAGCAGAAACCCCTAAGCACTGCTGGGTTAGGCCCCCCAAACATATTACTCCTAACTCTCGGTTCTGTGCTCAGGCTCACTCCTGGCAGGACTCAGGGGCCCTATGTGATGCTGGGAACTGAATGGTACTGGCCATGTGCAAGGCAAGGAACTTACCCCCATACTATTTCTCCGGCCCCCAAACTCAATACTTTTGGCATCAAAAGTCATGATCAAGAGAGTGAAAGAGAAAAGAAGAAGTTTTCAATTATACATTAGAAAATAATGTAACTAATAAGGACTTAACAAAAATATTCTAAGGGCTGTGCATCAAAAGCACAGCACTCCTTGGCACTGCATTAAAGAAAACAACATAATATTTTTTTTGCTTTTGCGTCACACCGGGGATGCTCGGGGGTTACTCCTGGCTCTGCACTCAGAAATTACTCCCGGTTGTGCTCAGGGGGACCATATGGAATGCCGAAGATAGAACCCAGGTCGGCCACGTGCAAGGCAAACGCCCTCCCGCTGTGCTGTCGCTCTGGTCCCCAACAATTTATAAATACTCCAAGGGTGCTGGGACTGTGACTCAGTGGTAGAGCACATCTCACGCATGTGAGGCCCCAAGTTCAATCCTCAATGCTGCCCCCAAAAGGCAAGACAAAACACAATGACCCTGAATAGACATCTCTTCAAAGATACAGATACGATCAGCAAACACACACTCAACATCCTTAGAGATCAAAGAAATCCAAATCCAAATTATAATAAGATACTTCACACAAAAACTTTTTTATACTAAAAAAAAAAAAAAACGTTGGCATGGAGAGAAAATGAACTTGTGCACTGTTCCCAGAAACGTAAACTACTCCAGACATGGTAGAAAACAAAGGTGGTTCCTTAAACACTCAACAGTCTCAGCATATGACACAGCCGTTCGACCTGGAGGTGCATCCCCAAGAACTAGACACAGTGACTCCCACAGTCACAGTAATATCAGGGCAGCATTATTCACAGACGCCAACAGCTACAACCAAGTGCTATCAATAGATGGATAGGTAAAACTAACGTATACAAATGCAACAGAAAATGATTCAGCCATGGGCGGAGCGATAGCCCAGCGGGTAGAGGCGTTTGCCTTGCACGCAGCCGACCCATGTCGGCCCGGGTTCGATCCCGGTGTCCCATATGGTCCCCCGAGCACCGCCAGGAGTAATTCCTGAGTGCAGAGCCAGGAGAAACTCCTGAGCATTGCCGGTGTGACCCAAAAGGAAAAAAAAAAAAAAAAAAAGAAAAAAAGAAAAAAAAAAAAAATGATTCAGCCATTAAAGCCAGGAGAGACAGTACCGCAGATAAGGCCTGCATATGCCGACCTGCGTTCAATCCCTGACACCCCATATGACCCCCAAGCACCATCAGGAGTGATCCCTGAGTACTGCCCAGAGCCCACAGAAAAAGGGATGGATGCTCCAAGTCAGTGCAGTACGGACTGCGGCCACAGGGTGGCAGGAGAGGAGGGCCAGGAGCCCCAGTGCATGGGTTAAAGGTTATTTGTGGCCCTCGCCACAGCACCACCAGGGTCCCCCCAGCACAGAGTCAGGCATGAGACACCGGAAGAGGTGAACAAGGGTCGAGTTATGATTCCCAACGTGATCCCTATGTCCTTTTCCGTCTTTTCAGTGAATAGTGTCCACAGAGCAAGCTGCCCCAATGTCCACTATACGCACCGTAGAAAACAAGGGAGACCAGGGCAGCGCTCCCCTGGAGCAGGCCGGGAGGGGTAGTGCTCACCTTGCACACGGCCAATCTGGGTCCCCAAGACTGCCGGGAGTTAGCCCTAGCCAGCTTTGCCCCCCGAACCGAAGAAAACAAGGCAACTGTCCTTGAGTCCACAGATCAGGACAGAGCGAATGGTTCTTCCTCAGTTTCACAGTTGGCTCATTACATGTCAGCGTCAGCACTCAGAGTACGCCCCTCACAGATCGGACAGACTGATCTCGGTGCCTGCTACACGGTGGGACATTAATGGGGCAAATGGGGGGACAGGGGTGGAAGATTCTTTCTTGGGCCAGAGCTATAGTACAGCAGAGAGGCGCTTGGCTTGCATATGGCTGACCCAGGCTGGATCCCCGCACTCCAGATGGTCCCTAGAGCCCTGCCAGGAGTGATGCTGAGCAGAGCCAGGAATAAGCCCTGAGCACCGTCAGGGTGTGGCCCCCTGCCCCTCCCCAAACAAACCCCTTTCCCATTAGGTGCCTCTTACCTGGATGTGCCTGCTAGTTTCATGTTGTTTGCTGGAAAGCCAGGCAGCTGAGAATATAGAAGAGTTTTCTTATCTTCACAGGGCTCATGTTATCAAGATAATCTAAAATGCCCTGTGGGGGAAATTCCAGTAACAATAAGGTTAGCAACAATCACTGGATCACTAGACATCCCTTGTTCATCGATTTGCTCGAGCAGGCGCCAGTAACATTTCCAAGATAAACATTTTTATTCCAAGATAAACATTTTTATTACTGGTTTCCAGAATATCGAATACACATCGGACAGCTTGCCAGGCTCTGCCGTGCAGACTTAAATTGGGTTTAATTTTAAAAATGTAAAGTGGAGGCTGGAGCAATAGTACAGCAGAGAGGGTGTTTGCCTTGCCGTAGCAACAATCCCCCCCCCCCCGCGGCCTAGCATCCCCCAGAACAAGAGCTCACCGGAGGGTCTAAACTGAGCAAAACCGTCGCAGGCAGTCCAGCATTTTTTCCTTTAAATCAAAACACTTGAGTACCTGATTAAGGAAAATGCAAAAGAGTCTGAGCGATAAGTACAGCCGGTAGGAAGGACATTTGCCTTGCATGCGCCAAACCAGGTTCGGACCAGGCATCCCAGGAGTAATTACACCGCCAGGAATAATTCCTGAGTGCAGAGCCAGGAATAACCCCTGAGCATCACTGGGCTTGACCCAAAAGGAAAAACCCCTCCAGTATTGTCCATCAAAGCCAGGGTTCTGGGCTGAAGAGCCCAAAGCTCACAGCCAGTCTCCGCACCTCTGGTCCCGGACAGCGCGCTGGGCACAGCCCTGAAGAGCCCAAAGCTCACAGCCAGTCTCCACACTCTCTGGTCCCAGACAGCGCGCTGGGCACAGCCCTGAAGAGCCCAAAGCTCACAGCCAGTCTCCGCACTCTCTGGTCCCAGACAGCGCGCTGGGCACAGCCCTGAAGAGCCCAAAGCTCACAGCCAGTCTCCACACTCTCTGGTCCCAGACAGCGCGCTGGGCACAGCCCTGAAGAGCCCAAAGCTCACAGCCAGTCTCCGCACTCCTCTGGTCCCAGACAGCGCGCTGGGCACAGCCCTGAAGAGCCCAAAGCTCACAGCCAGTCTCCCGCACTCTCTGGTCCCGGACACGCGCTGGCACAGCCCTGAAGAGCCCAAAGCCACAGCCAGTCGCCGGCCGGACAGCGCTGGGCACAGCCCTGAAGAGCCCAAAGCTCACAGCCAGTCTCCGCACTCTCTGGTCCCGGACAGGCGCTGGGCACAGCCCTGAAGTCACCATGTGGTTCCCAAACGGAAACCAACACTTGCCCACCCCAATCCTCACACTGGCTAGCCCTTCATTCAGGACAATGGGACAGCGAGGGCCCTGCTGACCGGCAGGGACTGACTCCTAGAGTCACTACATCCACAATACTCCGGGCACACACTGGGGAAAGAAGCACCAGCGGGCTGAGTTCCTCTGGGGTTTCCGCTGCTTCCCGACCACCCGCTTCCCCTCATCCGCAATAAATGCCGAGCAACTCCTAGAGCAGAGGCAAGACTGGTACCCGGCAGCGGGAGGCGGCATACCTTCACGAGGGCAGCGTTCTGTCTCATGGCAGGGGGGTTCTGCGCAACCAAGTCCAGGAGCACATCCAGAGCAGTATCCACCTCCGCTTCGTTCCCACTGCAGACGTGGGTCACTAGGGCGCCCACCACTTCCTGTGCAACGACAAGGCAAGAGGACACCGTGAGGCCGACAGAGCACAGTTGCCTTTCCTGTCAGCCGGGGAGAATCACTCCTGTCCTGGTGAAGCCTGGGGGACAATGGGGGTGCCCGGACCAATCCTGGGTCAGTTGTGTGCAAGGAAAGAGCATGACCTGCGGTACTATCTCTGGCCCAGCATGGGGCTGGGGTTCATGCCCGAGTCCTCTCCCCCACCCAAACTCTTTCCGATACTTAGGGTTCTGTTTGGGGGCTACACCCAGCAGTACTCAGGAATGCAAGTGGAGGTTCTTGGGGAAACCATCTGGGCTGCCAGCATTAAACCTGGGTTAGCACATGCACGCACCCGACCTGCTGTTCTTGCTCTCCAGCCCTAGTAGCCGTCACTAAAGCTGGGTTCAGACAACCCAGGACTAATACTGATACACTGCGTTACCATTCAGCTTTTACCCCACCAACAGGCTGGATCACATGCAGTCTCTTTTTCCTTCCCGTTTTTAAAGGACCCCTGACTTAACAGTTGTTCACAGCGCGTTCCACGCACAGACTATCTCAACATATCTCACTGCCAGCATCAACGTCCCTCCACCAGTGCCCCGGTTCCTGCCAACCCAGCTTCCCGGCGGGCACATCTTTAAGTCTGCTGGGTCTCTCGGACCATGGCACTGGCTCTGTGGTTTAGCTACACAAACACCTCAGCTCACAACACTGACACGCCCATTTGCCTCTTCCCACTTTTTTTTTTTTTTTTGCTTTTTTGGGTCACACCCGGCAATGCTCTGGGGTTACTCCTGGCTCTGCACTCAGGAATTACTCCTGGCAGTGCTCGGGGGACCATATGGGACATGGGGGATCGAACCCGGGCTGGCACAGGCCGGCTGCATGCAAGGCAAACGCCCTACCGCTGGGCTATCCTCCGGCCCCTCTTCCCACATTTTCTTTCCTTTCCTGCCCTCTCAGGTCCCAGAGCCCAGGTGGTCTTTGTACCTGGCTGCGTCCGTGCACGCCCTCGTCCTGCTGTTCTATACACCACCTGAGGGAGAACATCTGGTATGTTCCTTCTGACTTACTTCACTCATTTTTTATTTGCTTTTTTGGGGTGGTCACACCCGGCAATGCTCAGGGGTTTCTCCTGCCTCTACACTCAGGGAATTACTCCTGGCGGTGCTCAGGGGACCATATGGGATGCTGGGGATCGAACCTGGGCCGGCCTGGGCCAGCCGCGTGCAAGGCAACCGCCCTGCCCACTGGGCTATCGCTCCGGCGCCTGACTTAGTTCACTTAGCCTGAGATCCTCCTGCTCCATTCAAGTTGCACAGAACCGCACTTCATCACTCTTGCAGCTGCACATTAATCCACTGAGTATAGACCGCGCCTTCATTATGGACACCTGGGCTGATTCCGTATTCAAGCTATTGTACTAAAGCACAGCAACGAACAATGCTGTGTGTGTGTCCTTTTGAATGAACGTATTTGCATCCTGGCAGTATTTTTTTTTTTTTTTTTTTTTTGCTTTTTTGGGTCACACCAGGCAATGCTCAGGGGTTTCTCCTGGCTCTGCACTCAGGAATTACTCCTGGCGGTGCTCGGGGGGACCATATGGGACGCGGGGATCAAACCCGGGCCGGCACAGGCCGGCCGCATTCAAGGCAAACACTCTACCCGCTGGGCTATCGCTCCGGCCCCCTAGTCTTTCTTATGGAAAATGTTTCCCTGGGTTGTGGTTAGACTTCAGCCGTGGAATTCTTTCTTTTCTAAGACGGCACTTACAGCATTTGTGGTAAACAAACGTGTAAGGGTGGTGTAAGACAGAGACGATTCCCAGAGTGCACTAGACGTCATCCGTCCGTTTTGGTTTTTAGTAGTCCCTTGCGTTTTCTCACTGCAGGAGCTAACTCAGCAGCGGGATCTATTACGGTGCTGAGGCTCCTCCTCCTGGCTGTGCGCTCAGGGACACCCCTCAAGCGCTGCTCAGGTGACCACACGTGCCTAGCACTTTGTGCTGCCTCTGACTGTGCTTTAGGATCTGTGACCCTGCAGGGTTTTTCTTTGGGTTTTGGGATCAGAGCCTGCTGTGCTCAGGGGACCATATGAGATGCTGAGGACTGAGCCCAGATGGATACGCCAAGTCAAGTCTAGTTGGCTATACTAGCGCTCTGCCCCTTTGTTTGCATTTGTTTTTTTTCATCTGTGTGTGTGTGTTCAGGAACTCACACAGGGTAGGGACAGAGCCCACGTGAGCAAGCACAAAGGCAAGCCCCCAATCCACTGTACTCTCTCTTCTGCCTCCACAGCTCCATTTTCTGAAGTCCTGTTTTTCCTGTTTCCATTTTGGCAGGGAAGCTGGTATACTAAGCCTTATGGGACAGGCCAAAACCCAGCCCTGTTGGGGGCCCCGCGCTCCACTAAGGCCTATCTACTGCCACTCACATTTCAAAGGGCCAGACCAATGACAGATCTCAAAGAGAAGCCACGGTGGAGTCAAACCTGGTAGGCCCAAGATGCCAAGCTGCTAAATCCCACAGTCCCACAGTGCGGAATTATGCGGTCACTGACATCCAGAGTGAAGGCCGACAGCCCAGTAGGAAGAGAGCAAATTCAAGAAGCTAAGCTCAGGGCCTGGAGCGATACACAACGGGTAGGGAGTTTGCCTTGCACGCGGCTGACCCGGGTTCAATCCCCAGCATCCCATTTGGTTCCCTGAGCACCAGAATTAATTCCGAGGCAAGAGCCAGGAGTAACCCCTGAGCATCGCAGGGTGTGCCCCCCAAAAAAAAATAAAAGAGAGGGGCTGGAGCGGTAGCCCAGCGGGTAGGGGCGTTGCCTTGCATTCGGCCAGCCCATGCCGCCCGGAGTTCGATCCCGGCATCCCATATGGTCCCCTGAGCAACGCCAGGAGTAATTCCTGAGTGCAGAGCCAGGAGTAACCCCTGAGCATCGCCAGGTGTGACCCAAAAAAATAAAAAAAATAAAATAAAATTAAAAAAAAATAAAAGAGAGACTGAATCTGACCTTCACTTCACCTCTCCAGCATGGAGCACCTGGAAATTCAGCCACATCCCCACAGCTTAGCTGCTCCGTACCTCCCTTGAATCTTTAATTCAGACTCAGGGAATCTCAAGAGTTCAAGCCGAGTTTGATGTTTCAATCCAGTCTCTGTCTTACGAAGACAAGGTGAGAACTAAGCTTTCCCAACTCCCAATGCAGAGTTCTTTCTCCTGCCCATCTTCCAATCAAGAGGAGCCAGACCTGGGAGCACATCCTGATCACTCAGAATAGCATTTCCTTCCCTTCCATTTCCTCGTTCTATCCTTTTCACACAAAGAACTTCAACATACCTGTTGGCAATATGTGTCGAAAAACTTGAATGTGTATTTGTACAGAAGACTGCCAAACAAACTGATGCTCTGGTCTAGGGAGTGCAACAGGATCTGAGCCAGTGACAGAATGGATGGAAAAATCTCCTTTAGGACCTGAATTGGGAAGAGAAAGAAGAACAGATGTCATGGGCAGTTACCAACATGCGAGTCACCCCTCCCAGCTCATTGTAATCCTTACCTTGGAACTCAACATATGGGTAAAAATGGACCTTAGACGGAGCTGGAGCGAGAGCCTAGCAGGGGGGCGTTTGCCGTTCAGTAGCCAACCTGGGTTTGATTCCTGGCACCCCGCATGGTCCGTGGAGCCCACCAGGACTGATCATCTCTGAGTGCAGAGCCAAGAGTAAGCTCTGAGTACCAGACTGCCCGCCCCCTCTACTGCTCCAATAAAAGGACACAAAGAAAGGACCTTAGGGCTGGGGGGATGGCTCAAGGGGCTGGAGAACAGGCTTCGCATGCAGGGAGCCTGACTGCATGGTCCCGAGCACTGTCTGGGCAATGCTTTGTCCCGGAACCGGGAACAGCCCCAAACACAACCACAATTGACCCCCAAACAGAAAACTAAAATGGATTAAAATTAGACTGGCCTTAAAGGTTTAGCTCAACTGGGGCAAGAGACAGTACAGTAGTAGGCTGCTTGTCCTGCATGCAGCCAATCCAGTTCAATCCCAGGCACCAGATATGGTCCAAGTCCACCAGGAGTGAGCTCTGAGGGCACAGCCTGGAATAAACCCAGACTGCTGGATACGGGCCAAAAGAAAAAAAGGTCAAGTAAGCTAAAAGTGCCATTCTTGGGTTGGAGAGATACTACAGGTACGGCACTTTCCATGAATGCCATTGACCTGGGTTCAATTCCTGGCCACCCATGTAATTTCCTAAGCCCCACCAGAAATAATCCTCGAGCAACTACCAGGTGTGGCCAAAACAACTACCCCCCCACCTGTTTGTTTTTATAACTAAAAATAAATAAAAGCACTGCTTTCATCTGCATGATTTGGGTCTAGAATATTCTTTTTTTTTTTTTTTTTCCTTTTTGGATCACACCCGGCAATGCTCAGGGGTTACTCCTGGCTCTGTACTCAGGAATTACTCCTGGCGGTGCTCGGGGGACCATATGGGATGCCGGGGATCGAACCCAAGCCGGCACAGGCCGGCAGCGTAGCAAGGCAAACACCCTACCCGCTGGGCTATCGCTCTGGCCCCTAGAATATTCTTTTAAAAAACAATAAAAGGGGCCAGAGCAATAGTCCAGCAGGTAGGCCGCTTGCCTTGCATGCAGCCAACCTGGGTTCGATCCCGGCATCCCATATGGTCCCTCACGCAGTGCCAGGAGTGATTCCTGAGTGCAGAAAAAGTTAAAAACAACAGAAAAACAAATAAAGTGGATCTTTATCTAAAAGCTTAAAAGCAAGGTTGGTTTGATGAACACCATCGCGTGTCAATGCAGGTCAGCTGTGAAGTATACGAGAGCTCCACCAACAACATGGTGTTGAGAGGCCCACCGGACAGAAGACAAAAGCCTTCTGGCCACTGTCCTAGGACGCCTGACACCTACCAAGTGATGAATGATGAACGTCCCATCCAACAGCTCTTGGTCGAAGCAGCCTAAGCTGAATCTTATTTCTCAGCACCTTCTCAATGGCCTTCTTTGACTGAGTGTTAGTGCTATAGAGGATGAGAAGCACCACCAGGTCAAAGGTCTGTTGCAAGAGAAAAATAACAGTTACGGGAATTTCCTACAAAAGAGCAGTTTTCAATTTTTTTTTCCCCGCTTTTTTTTCTTCTTTTTTTTTCTCTTTTCTTTTTGGGTCACACCTGGCAATGCTCAGGGTTTCTCCTGGCTCTGCATTCAGGAATTACTCCTGGCGGTGCTCAGGGGAACATATGGAATGCCGGGGATCGAACCCGGCCGGCACAGGCCAGCCGCGTGCAAAGGCAAAACGCCGCACCGCTAGGCTATCGCTCCGGCCCCAGCACACTATTTTTATTTTGCTTTTTTTGGGTCACACCCAGGATTGCTCAGCGGTTACTCTCTTTTTTTTTTTTTTATTTTTTTTTTTTTACTTTTTGGGTCACACCCGGCAATGCTCAGGGGTTTCTCCTGGCTCTGCACTCAGGAATCACTCCTTGCGGTGCTCTGGGGACCCTATGGGATGCCGGGGATCAAACCCGGGCTGGCACAGGCCGGCGCGGGCAAGGCAAACACCCTACCCGCTGGGCTATCCGGCCCCACAGAGGTTACTCTTGGCTCTGCACTCAGGAATTATTCCTGGTAGGGCTCAGGGGCCATTATGGGATGCCGGGAACCGAACCCTGGTTGGCCACATGCAAGGCAAATGCCCTACTCACTGTGCTATTGCTCCGGCCCCGGTAGCAAACTAATTAAAAGAAAAAAATTTGGATTTTTTTTTTTTTTTGGTGGGGGTCACATCCAGCAATGTTCTGGGATGACACCTGGCTCAGCACTCAGGAATACTCCTGGCAGTGCTCAGGAGACCATATGGGATGCTGGGATTGAACCCGGGTTGGCCACGTGCAAGGCAAACGCCCTCCCGCTGGACTATAGCTCCAGCACCACAGTATGTATTCTCATTAGGAAAATTACTTTATAAAAACTGTAGACAACGAACAAATGAAAACGTAGGACAGGGGCTGGAGCGGCAGCACAGCGGGTAGGGCGTTTGCCTTACATGTGGCAAACCCGGGTTCGATCCCCGGCATCCCATATGGTCCCCCGAGCACCGCCAGGAGTAATTCCTGAGTGCAGAGCCAGGGAGTAAACCCGAGCATCGCAGGGTGTGACCCAAAAAGCAAAAAAAAAAAAAAAAAAAAGGAAAAGGAAAGAAAACTTTGGACAGCTTAAACTGCAAATCACCCCAGAGACTTTACACTGCCTCAGAGGAGCAGGAGCAGGGCCAGAGGCAGCAGTTGCTGTCTGGCAGGTCACTGCACTCTCAGGAGATGTGAGAGCTCCCATCTCCCAAATGCAGACAGTTTCTGATTTTTTCCTCGTTGCTCTACTGAGCATGCAAGAGAGGGGGTGGGGGAGAAAACCAAACCAAACCCGTTCGGGAGGGCAAGAAGAGAAGAAGAGATGAGTGACACCAGGACAGCGCTAAGGGTCTCGGCACTTTGCTGCTGTAGGGACGATCCGCTGGACACCACAAACATGATTTTGCCCCCAGTCCAGGAGTGCTCAGGAGCGTCCCTGGACGTGCTCAGGGTGAACCAAGGTCAGTTCAAACGGCAGCACACGAGGAAAGGCCACACCTACTGGACCGTCTCTACGTCCCAGGAGCTTCAGCATTAAGCAACCATGATACCTCCACTATGATTTTTTAAGACATTCCCACCATAAAATATCGAAAGCTTTCAGCCAGTGTTTCTGGTGGTGTGGAGGACCAAACCCAAGGCCTCAGACAAGTTCGGTAACTGCCTCACTGCTCGCTACTTCCCAGCCCTTCAAAATAGCCCCTAACAGATAACTCAACAAAACCCCACAAGACAGACATCAAATGGAGAAAAATCCTCAAAGGGAACCAACAGTTGAAGGGTGGCGTAAATGCACACTCAAGAACCTTGGCTCTTGGGGCTGGAGCGATAGCACAGCTGGGAGGGTGTTTGCCTTGCACATGGCCAACCCGGGTTCAATCCCCGGCATCCCATACAGTCCCCAAGCACTGCCAGGAGTAATTCCTGAGTGAAGAGCCAGGAGTAACCCCTGAGCATCGCTGGGTGTGACCCAAAAAAAAAAAAAGAACCTTGGCTCACTCACCAGCACCACACACAAGCAAATCCAAGCCTTGGGAGGGGAGTGACTGAGCACCATCACTGTGACAGTGGGCGCAGGGGCAACGAGCAATGCGAGCATGACAGCTCTGTGTGGGCCAGGAGAACAGCTCACTGGGCCGGAGCCAACGGCGCGCAGCAGGAGGCCTGGGTCCGCTGCCAGCCCCATGTGCTCTCCCGCGAGCACCACCAGGACGGCTGGGCTGGAGGCAGCCCGCACTCATGCAGGTTCTCCTGATCCTAACCCAGGAGCTGAAGCCTTCGGTTACTGTTTCTCTAGCGAGTCGTTCAGTCCCTTCACTGCCACAAAAGCAGGGCAGGGAATTCTGCTAGTCACCCTCTCGGATCTGCCCCAACAATCCTGGTCTTGAACATAGGAGTTAATGGGTAGAGTGCCAGCAGGTGAGAGGAGGGGGGAGAGGGAGAGCCAAAGAAACACTCGGTCTGTGACTTGAAGACGCGCCTCTT
Organism: Cryptotis parvus; assembly: GCA_021461705.1. NCBI lineage: Eukaryota > Metazoa > Chordata > Mammalia > Eulipotyphla > Soricidae > Cryptotis > Cryptotis parvus. The sequence continues at coordinate 68,484 of JAJIBD010009266.1, forward strand.
CAAATTCACAGTATGTCATTACCTTGTGTTCCGACTCAGAGGGAACATTTTCAACTGCCTGTAAAACAAAGACCACAAAAGCACTTAGCAGATCTGCAGCGGCCTGGCTCTCTCTCCGAGAAGCAGACTGCCCCCTGGCGAGCAGCACCCGTCTCGCGGCACCCACGGCTGTCCCGCTCCTCCCGAACACCGCAGCGCAGTCTTCACTCACCTTAAGAAAGGCATCGGAAATGTTTTTCTCATATCGAACAGCTGACTTGAGCACGCCAAAGAAGAGAGTCACACAGTCCCGAGAGCTCTCCTCTGGATACCCCAAAGAACTGTAAGGAGCAGAGAGGAAAAGAGAATCACTCATTCGTCTCACCCACAGAACTTGGGAACCGGTCTCTACACCCACCATCTGCCTTGCAACCAGTCACCTCGACTCTGTGTGAATGGCGCGAACCTTGCCAGTGGGACTTATCTGAATATCGCAGAGCACAAACACACCAGAACACTAATTTTCAAAAGCTGTGGAGCAGGAGCTAGAGACAGTGAAAGGGGTAAGAGCTTTTCTGAGACAGCTGACCTCAGTTTGTCTGCATCTGGTGTCTGGGCACCATCATGAGTGATTCCTCTGAGGACAGCCAAGTTTGGCCGAAAAAAAGAAAAGACAAAGAAAGAAAAGCTACTGGGTATTATTGCAACAAGCCAGAAGACCCCCCCCCCCCCCCCATGAGGGCCTCCATTTCCACATCGGACTTCCCTCTCATCAGAACTCCACCCAGCAGACCAGCCTATCACAGCCCAGCTCGGCGTGGCCACTTGCGCCACACGGTTCATCAATAAATGCTGGATTTTGAGATGACTACAAGAGTATGCTACCTGCACGGCAGAGCCTGGCAAGCTACCCATGTCGTATTTGATATGCCAGATACCAGTAACAATTATAGACCTCATTCCCAAGACCTGATGGAATGGTTTCCGGTTCTTTATGTTCCTGGAGCAAGCAGGTGCCGTTGGACTCTACTTGCATGAGACAGGACATATGGAGATGTTACTGGTGTCCGCTCGAGCCAATCGATGATGAACGGGAAGACAGTGATACAGTGATACTTGGTATTATATTAACGCAGTGGAATCATTTGCAGTGACTGGTCTCAGGATTAATTGTCAAGAGAAAGAAAGGTGGTCAGTGCTGGGCTCATACCAGGCCAGTCCTCTACATTTCAGTCTGAGTTGAGAAGCCAGCAGCTGAGATGGCAAAATGAAATGCTCCAGATCCAACTTCTCTCTAAGTTCAGTAACGACCTAGGGGGGAAAAACACCATCAGCCGTATTCAGTTCACTCAGGCTAGAGAACACAAGGGACTCCGGCAACAGAAAACCGCAACAACCTCCTAAAACACTGAGTTCGAATGAATGGTAGACAAGGTCCTGTTTTACTTGCTTATTTAGGCTCTAAGGCCCTGTTTAAAAAAACATGGGACCAGGGGCCGGAGCAATAGCACAGGAGGAGGGCGTTTGCCCTGCATGTGGCCAACCCAGGTTCGATTCCCCAGCATCCCATATGGTCTACCGAGCACCGCCAGGAGTAAATCCTAGTGTAGAGCCAGGAGTAACCCCTGAGCATTGCGGGTGTGACCCGCTCCCCACCCAAAAAAAAAAAAAGAAAACCATGGGACCAGAGAGCTAGTACAACAGGTATGGTGCTTGCTTTGCACGTGGCCGACCTAAATTCAACCCCTAGCATCCAATCTCCCCAGCATTCCCAGAGCACTGCCAGGAATAACTGCTGAGTGCAGAACCAGGAGTAACCCTGGGCATTGCCATGAGCAGCCCCAAAACAAACAAAACCAAAAAAGATTAACAAAAATCAAAGAAAATATGGGGCCGGAGCGATAGCCAGGGGTAGGGCATTTGCCGGCCGGCCCATGCTGGCCCAGGTTCGATCCCGGCATCCCATATGGTCCCCGAGCACCGCCAGGAGTGATTCCTGAGTGCAGAGCCAGGAGTAACCCCTGAGCATTGCTGGGTGTGACCCAAAAAAGCAAAAAAAAAAAAAAAAAATCAAAATAATTAAGTAAAGGCGGAGAACAGCTCAAGGTTAAGGCCTTGCATAGGACACAACCCGCCTGAGCCACTGACCGTGTGGTCTCCCCAGCATTGTCAAGAGTGAACCCCCAGCACGATCAGGTGTGCCGCCAAACCAAAAGGGGGTAAGTAGAAGGAGCCACAAAAGTAGCGTAATTCATGGGTGGGGATTTGCCTTGCGCACAGCTGACCAGGCTGGACCCCCAGTATCCCACCTGGTTCCCCAGAGCACCATCAGGAGACACTCCTGAGTGCAGAGCTGGAGTAGCCCGACACCACGGGGGGTGTGGCCCCCAGGCCAACAGAGGTAATGTGGGCGCATCTGCCACGCCCTTTGACATTTTGCAGCACGCTGCATGTTTCACTATCAGATCACCCGTAACAGTTCATTTAGAATATTAAGCCTAGGGGCCTGGCGACAGCACAGCGGGAGGG
>JAJIBD010009267.1:0-45403 GCA_021461705.1 Cryptotis parvus
TATTGTGTGGACTCCTAGAACTATATGATTGAATTACTAAATTTTATTTTATATAATCATAAATATTCAACACAAAAAAGTAAGGTGCTTTTAAGGGTCCTTACTGCAAAATCCTCTCTCCACTGGTGGGCTGCTTGAACTTTTTCTGCTTCCAGAGCCAGGGCGCTGAAAAGAAAGCGATAAATTTTTAGAATTCAAATGACCACATGAATATGTAATTGTTTTCTAGAGTTTGAGTCTTCAAATCAATTATGAGGACATAAAATGCACAAGATTCCTTATTTATGATTCATAAATTCTAAATAATTTAGTAATCTAACATAGTAAATTTGATATATTGTGTTTACTCTAAATAATATAGTAACATACTATACTTGAATTACATTAACTTTATTATGTCTGTGATCATCACATGCAATATCTTCTATGAGTACTTTCATTCAGTGACAAATATTTTAGTTTTTCTAAAAAAAGAAAATAACCAGTAGATCACATTAATCTTGATAGAATCATTCTTTATAAATTTCCTTCATAAACTTCTATACAATTGAGAAAGAAATGACATTGAGAGATGTTAAATATCTGATAATCAGCATTGCACTAAGAATCTATATATATTTTTACCAAAACCACAAAATAATACTTTTTTAGTATTATAAAATACTATGGCTATATATAAAATACATATGGCTAAATGCAAAGTACATTATCCACTGTGCAATCTCTCCAGCCTATAATTAACCCCCCCACCCCCCCCCCCCCCCCCCCCTATACATTTGAAACAAAGATTTTATTTGATCTTCAATCTTATATGTAAATGTAGGGCATTCTAGCACCCCGTGTAGTCCCCTTAGCCCTGCCAGAAGTGATCCCTAAGCACACTGTTAGATGTCCCTCCCGAATAAAAAGGACCAATTAAAAAATAAAAATAAAATACAATGTTATTTCATGAGGTTCAATAGGAGACAAGATGTCTATTGTCAATTTGCTAATTACCTTTGGGATGTAAATTATTATTTTTTGTCTAACAGGTTTCAGATTTTTCTTTACATAGGTTCCAATGGTACTGCTGTTTGCAGAATAGTAAGCATTTACAAAAGACAATGCCATTATAATAAAGATGATATCCAAGAAACAGATTGTCTTAACTTAAAAACCATCGTGCTGGGGCCATAGTGAGGGTAGTGCAGGTAGGGCTGCTTTGTCTTGCCTGCTGTCCACCAAGGTTTGATTCCTGGAATCTCATATGGTGCCCTGAGCAGCATCAGGAATGATCCCTAAGTGAAGAGCCAGCAGTCACCCCTGAGCACTGCCAGGTGTGCACCCCAACCAAAACAAATTTTAATTAATTAAAAGTTTTACCACCCTGCTAAAGATCCCTTGAGAAGCATGTCCCTTCTCTCAGTTTTTTAATGTATTTAATGTAAAAATCTCACTGGATTGTGGAAATGGTTAAATGTTATTACATACAAAGTGCTAAAAAGGTCTAGGTAGACAAGAAACAGTATGTATTACTTAGTTTTGAAAAACAGTTACTATTTTATTGGCTTTAACACTCCCTTTAAAAATAGAGCTCAATATTTAGTATATGTTTAGACTTGGCACTGTAAAACTACAGTGGCAGATGTTGGACAAGCATAACAGCAAATATAACAAATATATGAAAAACATTTATTAAGAAAAATGAATTATATGGTTAGATTTTAGGAGAATATAAATACCATGGTGACTTATTTATTTATTTATTTTTTTTTCTTTTGGGTCACACCCGGCAATGCTCAGAGGTTTCTCCTGGCTCTGCACTCAGGAATTACTCCTGGCGGTGCTTGGGGGACCATATGGGACGCCGGGGATCGAACCTGGGCCGGCAGGTCCAGCCCGTGCAAGACAAACGCCCTACCTGCTGGGCTATAGCTCTGGCCCCAGGTTCATGTTTTTAGCATTTAAACATCATAATGTTTTTAAACATTTCCATGAACTATACTTAAGCGCCTGCTCTTTCTATGGAAGTCTGTACTATACTGGAGGATGGAAACAACCCTCAGAACAGATCTCATTTATTGTTACAGTACTGACTTATATCTATTCTGCTTAGGACTATTACTGCTCATTCCTCTAAACTATTACCTAGATATTACTGATTGTTTGAGTGCCTAAACTAACTATAAAGGGAAATTTCCATTATGCTTGAATGACAATGGTGTGGGTTACTTTGCTACTAACGGTATATATAAGGAACCTGCACATGTTAGAAATTGAACCATGGAAAGTAACCTAAAAACAGACACATTATTCAACAAAACAAATGAAATTAAACAGAGAAAAGTGAAGAGAGAAATATATGCACATCAGTAAACTACTTCACAAGACTTAGATATTCAAACAGAAAAGGAAGCAAAAAGTGAATTAGACAAAACTGAAACTATTTACTCCCAGGAAAACTTTACTATGGGAAGAAAATGGGAAAACAGAATAGGGAAATGAGTATCAAAACATATTCTTGAAAAAAAATAAAGTCCATCTTTCCTGGTTGTTAGCAGGCAACATAACTACAGTCAAATGTATATGGAATGTGCAATAAAGCAGTACATGGGGAGTTTAAAATAAAATAAAAGATAAAACATGAATGTCTCACTTTTTCTAGATCAAAATATAACAGCATTCTAATATATCTTTTATCTTGGTGAATAAGATTAAATTTACTCAGATAAAGGAGAGAAAGACTATTAAGCTAATACATATAATAAAGTGAGGAATAGTCATCTTAAAGTTCATGCAAGATTTTCAAAACAGCGTGACACCGACAACGTCTTCTTCTTGGACAGAATGTACAACTGAACTGTTTTGATGCAGAATCACATAGTTCATGACAATAACATCAATGCCCAATAAGCCATAATATTCACCATAGTTAATAATAACTAAAGCAGGATGAGCTAACAAACTTTAAGATAATTCTCCCAGGGGAAGGAATGTTTACTTAGCACTCCTTACAATTTTAAAAAAACTAATTTTCTTAAAAAAACTAAGTACCTTAAAGAGTTAATTTTGGTCAATTTCTTTGAAGAATGTCATGGGTATCCTTATAGGGACCACATTGAATCTGTACAAAGGTCTAAGGAGTATTACCTTTTGGACAATGTTAATTCTCCCCATCCATAGGCAGGGAATGTGTTTCCATTTCCTCATGCCCTATTTTATTTCTTGGAGCAGTGTCGCATACTTTTCTTTGTACAGGTCCTTTACACATCTGGTTAAGCTTATTCCTAAGTATTGGTTTTCTGTGGCACTATTGTCAATGGAATCATTTTCTTAATATTACTTTCTTCTTTTTCATTATTTGTATATAGGAAAGCCACCGACTTTTGGGTATTGATTTTGTACCCTGCCACTCTACTATAAATATAGAGTTTCTAGGAGTTTGGGGGCCGAGAGTTTAGTGTTCCCTAGGTATAATATAATGTCATCTGTGACTAATGGTAGCTTGATTTCTTCCTTGCCTATTTGGGTGCCCTTACTTCCTTTTCTTCTCTGATTTCTATGGTAAGTACTTCCAGTACTATATTGAATAAAAGAGCTGAGAGTGGGCATCCTTGTATTGTCCCTAATCTTAAGGGGAAGGCTATCAATTTTTCCCCATTATAATGATACTTGCTGTGGGGTTTTGGTTGATGGCTTTGACTTTATTGAAGGTTCCTTCTTCCCCGTTTTCTGGAGGGTTTTAATGATGAATGGGTGTTGGATCTTATCAAATGCTTTCTCAGCATCTATTGATAGGATTATATGGTTTTTATATTTTCTGTTATTGATATAATGTATTATGTTGATTGATGTGAATGATAAACCATCCTTGCATTCCCTGGATGAATCCTACTTGGTTATGGTGTATAATCTTTTGATGATTCTTTGGATTCTGTTTGCTAGTATTTTGTTTAAGATCTTAGCATCTGTGTTCAATAGGGAGATTGGTCTGTAATTTTCTTTCTTTGTGTTGTCTCTCCCTGCTTTGGGTATCAGGGTGATATGTGCCTCGTAGAAGCTATTTGGGAGTGTTTCTGTTCCTTCTATTTCCTGGAAGAGATTGAAAAGGACAGGCAGTAGGTCCTCCTTAAAGGTTTGGTAGAATTCACTAGTGAATCCAGCGGGACTTGGGCTTTTGCGTTTGGGCAGATTTTTAATTACTGTTTCAATTTCCACGATGGTGATAGGCTTATTAAAGTGTTGGAGGTCTTCTTGGTTTCAGCTGTGGGAGGTTATAGGACTTCAGGAATTTATCCCCACGGATAGCTAAAGTAATCCTTGTGAAAAGAAGATGGGAGGCATTACCTTTCCCAAGTTCAAACTGTACTACAAAGCAGTAGTAATTAAACCAGCATAGTATTGGAATAAAAACAGACCTGTGGATCTATGGAATAGAGCTGAGTATCCTGACACCCATCCTCAAACACATGATTATTTAATCTTTTATAAAGATGCAAAGAGTCCGAAATGGAGCAAGAAAAGTCTCTTCAACAAGTGTTGCTGGGAAAACTGGGCAGCTACATGTAAAAAATGTATTTGGACTTTTGTCTAACACCATGCACAGAAATAAGATCAAAATTGATTAAAAAACTCAGTATTAGACCTGATCCATTAATTATGTCGAACAAAATATAGGAAAGTCCCTCCACGACATTGAAGCTAAAGGCATCTTCAAAGGTGAAACACCACTAAGGGAAGCAACTAGAAGCAAAGATAAACATATGGGACTACATGAAACTAAAAAGCTCCTGCACCCGAAAAGAAACAGTGAACAAGATACAAAGACAGTCCACATAATAGGAAAGAATGTTCACCCAATACCCAACTGATAAGAAGTTAATATCCAGGATATACCAGGCACTGGTAGAACTTAACAAGAAGAAAACAGCCAACCCCATTCAAAACATGGGGAGAAGAAATGAACAGAAACTTAGACAAGAAAGAAATTCGAATGGCCAAAAGACATATGAAAAAAATTCTCATCATCACTAATCATCAGAGAGACACAAATCCAAACAACAATGAAATATAAATTCACACCACAGAGACTGGCATACATATCCAAAGAGCAAGAACAGCAAGTGCTGGCATAGATGCGGGGAAAAGGGGACTCTCATACATTATTGGTGGGAATGGTGACTGGTACAGCCTTTTTTGGAAAGCAATATGGACATTCCTCCAAAGACTAGAAATTGAACTCCCATTTGACCCAGCCATACCACTCCTGGGAATATACCCTGGGAAGCCAAAAACACACAGTGGAAACACCATCTGCACTTTTATTTTTTACAGCAGCGCCTATTCACAATAGATAGAATCTGGAAACAACCAGTGTGCCCGATAACTGATGAAAGGATAAAGAAACTTTTGTACATATACACAATGGAATATTATGCAGCTGTTAGGAAAAATGAAGTTATGAAATTTGCCTATAAATGGATGGACATGGAGAGGATCATGTTGAGTGAAATTAGCCAGAAGGAGACAGATATAGCATGACTCCATTTATTTGCATGACATAAATATACACGTAGAGATTTTATGATACCAATATGCAAGGTCAGGAGAAATTTCAATCAGGAGGTCTTGTCAAACGTGGAAGTTACAACAAACATGTGGGAATTAGAGGTTAGATAAGACAGAGAATGGAACAGCGTGCTAATAATCGTCAAAAGTGCTAATACCAACCTAGAACTGAGCATTAAATATAGACAAAAAGATACACATGATAACCTCTAAATGTATGTATTGTAATCCACAATGTATAAGGGAAGGAAGAGAGAAAGAGGGAGAATGTGAAAGAGATAAAGAACTTGCCACAGAGGCAGGCTAGGGGACAGGGAGGGAATCGAGGACATTGGTGGTGGTAAATGGGCACTGGTGGAGGGATGGGTGCTGGAATATAGTATGGCTGAAACCCAAATATGAGCTTCTTTGAAATTATAGATCTCATGGTGATATAATAAAATATTTAAAAAAAACTAATTTTGGGCCAGAGAGAGTCCAAGAATTATGGAGCGAGACTTTCATGCAGTCACTCTGACTCATCCCCAGGACTATCCATGATCCCCGGGCCCCTCTAGGAGTGATTCCTGAGCCCACAGCCAGGAAGACCTCTGAATGTGAGACAAAACAAACCTAAAATTTACTAAGTAAAAACAAGTAATGAACTATATACCATTTACTTCAAGACTCCAAAATAGTTTTAGAAATCTGAAAAGATTCTATATTTTTAGTAGATTTTAAAAGGTTGAATTAAACTAAAAATAATGAATTTACATATGCTCACTGGAAGTAAAGAAATACATAATCATGGAAATATACTATAGTTATCTACTTTGTTCATAAAGTAATTAGTAAAAAATTAGCACACATCAATATTTTACCCATTATTAAAATATATATTTAAAAAATTTCATGATAAAACATTTAGTCTATCTTCAAGACATATATATGTATATATAGAGAGAGAAAGAGAGAGTGAGAGAAAGTGAGAGTAGCTGAAAATGTTCTCCTTGCAAAGACCAAGTTCATTAGTCATGACTTACAGAAAGCTGACACGTTTCCTAGACACTCCAAGTTCTTAATTAACTTCTATCCTGGTCAACTGACATTTTAGTTTTAAAGTCAGTGATGTACCATTAAAGGTCACTGGCAAATCATATTAAAACTTATAAAAAGTCTACTTAATAAAATGTATATGCTCAGTAGAATGTCCATGCTTCCATAGTTAAGTACGTGCATCCAGTAACAGTCCTGACTTAAGAATGTGTCTTTCTCATTTTTATAGTATAATTTAATAGAGTGTCAACCAATAAAATATGCCAAACACAAGTTAGAAACAATACAAAACAACAAATCAGCATAGAAACTTCTAGGAGAAACTGAAGCTTACTTCTGTTCATATTAAAATGAACCAGAGAGACAAGTTAAATTTTACATAAAATAGTATGAGCCTATTTGAAAATGCTCTTGGTATAGAATGCCAGATTACACTGTAGCACATCCCAGTGTCATGGAAGTATTCATAAATATATAGCCCTACCTAAGCAGTGGTTTATACATTTCAAAAAAATAAATAGCTGTAAAGACAATTTTACAGGGGACAGAGAGATAGTTTTGCAGGTAGAGTACTTGCACTCTACACAGATGACTAGAGTTCACTCCCTGCATCCGATATGGTCCCCTGAACCAGCTAGGAGTGATTCCTAAGTACAGAGCCAGAAGTAACCTCTGAGCATTGCTGGATGTGGCCCAAAACCTTTTTTAAAACGATAAAGAAAAGACTATTGTACAGACTCAGAAGTCTGATCAAATGGATGTGAATCTAAGTCTTCTAACTCCACAGCATAAGGGTTTCAATAAATCCATCTTCACCAGCAATAGCACTCCTGGGAATATACCCGAGAGACCAAAAAACACATAGTAGAAACACTATCTGTACTTCTTTATTCATCTCTGCGCTATTCACTATAGCTAGAATCTGGAAACAACCTAAATGCCCGAGAACAGAGGACTGGCTAAAGAAACTGTGGTTCATCTACACTATGGAATACTATTCGGCTGTCAGAAAAGATGAAATTATGAAATTTACCTGCAAATGGATGGACATGGAGACTATCATGCTGAGTGAAATTAGTCAGAAGGAAAAGGACAGATATAGAATGACTGCATTCAATAATAGGATATAAATAGATACCAGTGTTTTACTAAACGTGGGAAATGGTAATGGCAGATTAAAACTCACCATTGAATATACACAAAGAGACCTAAGTTTTAAATTCTAAATATCTGCAGGGCTAGCCACAATGTGTAAAACAAGAGGGAGAGAGATGCAGAGACAGAGAGAGAGAGAGAGAGAGAGAGAGACAGAGAGAGAAAGAGAGGAAACAGGGCTACCTGCTGTTGAGGCAGCCTGGGGGGTGGGTGGGAGGGGTGGGGTATATTGGTGGTGGAAATGGGGCACTGGTGGAGGGATGGGTGCTGGAATACTGTATTACCAAGAACCAATTGTGAACACCTTTGTAATTGTATGTCTCATGGTGGTATAATAAAAAATTAAAAAAAAAATAAAACTTAAACTTGAAAAAAAAATAAATCCATCTTCAGTCTTCATTAAATCCAACAAAAGTGTTAATATCAATACTCAGAGACAGAATATATGAAGATCCACTAGTTTCAACATGAAAATTACTTGAAACATGTTTTGCAGGTCAAAGGGACCTTTCCGATAAAAATTTTCAAAATTTTTAAAGAACACAAACACAAAGCACGGTTAAAAATCATATCAAGTTAGGAATTGACTTTACAAAGGTCTTGCCTTCAAAGCCTGAGAGAATATTGCTAATCAGTTAAAGATTCTTTTGAAATGCAGTGGTCTATGAAAAGGCAAAAAAAAAAGATGCAGAAATATAGAATGGAACAGGTTTTATCAGATCAAAGAAAAGATCAACTCCCTTGAAGGTTTATTCATTCTCAGCCTTCACTTTTTGTCATATCTTTATCGTGTCTACTGCCTTTCAGTTCTGTCAGGTGAGAATGTGAATCAAATAAAAGCAGTATAATTATACAGTGAAAAAAGAATATATCATTCAACTTCAAAATATAGATAAGTATATATGTATGTTTTTGTTTAGAACAGACATTTACATATTTATAATTTACGTTCTTTATTTAAACATTAAAAATGAAAAACTTTTTGAAATATTCATTTATAAAGAATTTTCACTTGAGAACACTGAAAGGAAGTTTCCTGGCAGCAATAGCAGTTTCGATAGACTCCAGTAATATGAACTGACATAACTGACACTCAAGGTAATATTAAAAACTGACATGGGAGAGCAGACAGGACATGGACGAGGACACCGCAAAATGGTAGACGGAAGTCAGTATTTGGAAGGAGCAAGGGTGCTGAAAGTTGGTAAAGTGTTATGCACCAAATGCAGTAACACTACTACTAGTCATAGTGTCTAATAATTGTTTTTATAAGTACCTGTCATAGAGGTGGGCTAATGGATGGGAGGAAAACTGGGGACATTGGTGAAGGGAAGCAGACATCAGTGAAGGATTTATATTTGGTATCAGAACACTGTATGCCTGAAAATGAAGAAGGCCAAACTTTGTAATCCATGATGACTGATATTTTTAAGTGAGAAAAAAAGGTTAAAACATAATTAATCAAATGTAACATGCAAAAATAAAGACCTCAAATAAAATATACATGACTAAACTATCCTATAAAGTGACAGCAAGTTCTGGAGTGCTCTCTATATTTTCACTCAATGTTCTGTTTGTATGCATTTTCTCATTCCTATCTAGCAACATCTATTGTTCTTTTTGGGGTGGGGAAACACACTGCATGGACAATGAAGTTACATTATATAGTAAAATTCTAACTTTAAACTATGATTTCTAAAGATAATTAATATATTCTAGTAATATAAAAACTGAGTTAGATAAATCACTCATTTTAAAAAATAAAACATAGCTGCATACTGTATTTGCTTAGAGAATGGTTTTGGAAAGTAAAGATAATGTCTAGAGAAGAGAAGAAACCCTCAGGAAAGCAAAGCTGGTGCTATTTCTCAGACACCTATTAGGGTTAAAATCCTGTCTATTTCATGCTTGTTATAAGATCATTAAGAGACTTATTCATTAACACCACTTATTTTTCCTTCAAAAGACCGTCATTCTTTCTGCCCAGGAATTACTCATATAATATGAAAGATGCTAAATTAACAATTAAACATGGAAATTTTATCGAAAGACATTGTGCTCTCATTACTAAGGGCTAAGGGCTATGATATGAGTTAGCAAAACTGCTTTTACAAAGATGACTAAATATGGTTTTATGTTTTACTTACGATTGCCCAAAATATGCTTCTACCAAATTCTGTCCTTTTTTTAATGGCATGCAAAATGAGCATAGCATAGTTATCTTCTTTTCATATTTATACTCAAATTCACTTTGTTTTTCTAACCATGCAATATTAAATTTACACAAGATAAAACAAATATTTGAAGAGAGTCCAGCTACGATTTATAAAAATATATAATAAATTGAGAAATTCTTTCAAATGCTGAAAACAATCAGCATCATTCTATATACTTGAATTTGTGCTGTAATTAGTGAAAAGTTTGTTTTCTTGATTGGCCTCTCAAGAGGAATAGGACAGATTACAAAATATAAAACTTTAAATACTGGGGCGAGTGTGATAGTACAGCAGGTAGAGCACTTGTCTTACACACGGCCAAAAAGGGCCCGATCCCCAGCATTCCATATGGTCCCTTGAGCACCTCCTGGAGTAATTCACGAGTGTGGGAGTCAGGAGGAACCCCTGACCACTGCAGGGGTGTGATCAAAACAAAAGCAAAATAAAAAAACCTTCAAATATATAGTACTAATATTATTTATATATAGATTGATCAGGTAGAAATAAATTACATAATATTGCCATTTTGTCTCCTCAAATATATTTTGGTATTGAGGGTCTCACAAGTAGATTTCAGAAGGTCCAAAACACTACCCCAGCAATTCTCAGCCAACTGGCCCTGCAGTTCGTTACAAGGGCCCCAAAATGCAATGCTGCTCGTATCCTGCAGTTCCTAAAACACCCCAATTCCTTCTGGAGGTGCTGAGGACCTCCAGATTCCCAACTGATGATGCTGGAAGACCATACGGTATCTGAAATATGAACCTAGAGAGATCATGCTAGGCATGATCCCTAACCATTGCTGTATTATTTGATTCAAACATTTACAATTCCTGCAAAAGCTGAAAGAAGATATGGAAAGATAACTGTCACTAAAAAATAAAACAGTAGTCTGCCATTTTCTGACAGTGAAATTCATTCAGTTGTGTGAAATAATACTTTTAATTTGATTTTTTAATTTTAATTTTTAATTGTACTTTGAGAAAACGCAGAAGCTACCTTCCTACATGCTGATCTTATTGCAAGGATAATTCATCAACACCCATTCCTTAGATTCTCAAGTAGCTCATTACCACCTAATCTTTAAAAAATTCATTCATTTTGGAGTAGAGAATAGATCCAAACTATATAATTCCACTCTGGAGTTCTAGAATCCTCATCATCTGCCTTATTAGGTAAATATTAAATATTAATGCAGATTGATAGGATCAGTGTGGAAAAGGAAGAAAGATCTTGAACAGAGTAGAGGGAAATTAGAAAAAAAAATAAACACTTCCTGAAATTAGTCCAGTCTTATATTCTGTGTAGGGTCTTGATATTCTGTGCAGGGTCCCTACATAGCTAAACTATAACATCAGGATCGTTATACTAGAATATCCATATTCAAGCAGTACAAACAACATCCCACATGAGAACTGAATACCGCTGAATATATAAAAATGATTTCAAAGACCTTACATTTCTTTCCTTATCAGCAAACTACATACAATAAATCAAATAAAACAAATCTAACTCACTCCAACTCAGTCACTTTATACTCCTATAGCCGCAAACAATAATATATGTATACAGTCATGCATATATACATATATGTATAAGTTTTTCACTTCTGTGAACTATTGTGAAAGTATAGTTATAAATTTGCCACTTAGTAAGTAGCAAGTTAAATTAACATCTGTTCAGCCAAGTTTTCCCAACTTTAAAACAAATATGATACACTCTCTCTCTCTCTCTCTCTATATATATATATATATATATATATGTCTGTGATCAAATAATAAAAATTGTGTATTATTTTATTCCTCCTCTTCCTCATCACAGCTTAGATTGATTCTTAGGGATTAAGGAAGAAGTCTGGAGCATGGCTTAAGATTTAGACGGTGTTACATTAACAGTACTTGAGTAGTCACATAATTATATACATGCTCTGATTGGACATAGACAGATCCTTTAATACCTTTATACTTATAAGGACTCCAGGTACCTGACTACAGAACTAATAAATTCTCTGGTCTAGAGTCTGAGCAGTAAAACCTACTTCTCTCCTCAGTACAAATTAAAACACGTATATAGCTATGATGTTTCTTCCCCACTTTCTTTTCTTTGTGGGGCAGGGGCAGGGGTGGTGTGGTTGAAGCTATGCCTGGGTCACTATGTGGTACTGAAAATTGTACCGGGAACTCAGCTGCAAGACAAGTGAACTATATCTCTTTTTTTTTTTGCCTGGTATAGCTCACTATACCACTGAGCTATATGTTGACTTTTCCATCATGTTCTATAATTGCAATGAACAGTGACATATATCCATTCCAAGGGCAAATGCTCTGAATTCACAATATGAAAGTAAATAATTTTCTCGGAAAACAAATGGAAGAGTCTGTCCAAATCAAAATATACAGGCATAAAGCCAGATTTTTCTGCTTCCTTGGTGAAACTTGCTCTTTGCTATCTGAAACAGTACATGCCGCTCAGACTTGCTTCCAACTTAGAAGCTTCTTTTTACCCATAAAGCCCTTATTTTTTCTATTCAGCTAACCCTGTGATATAAGACTTCTACCTTACTGGAAGTATCATCAAACCAGTATTTATTGCTAGGATATACGTACAATGAAAGCAAACAAAATTCTGTCAGATCAAATCAGCTTCAGTTACCTTCCATTGTTTGAATTTTTATAACATTGATTTGCCATCTCCAGCCTCACTCTTCCCACCACCTACCCTTTGATACTTATTACATCAAAGGGATTTATTTTCTTTACCTCAGGCTACTCTGACTACTTATAAACTATTTATCATTCTATTCCCATTTTATTAATTTCTTTCACTTTTAAATAATTTACCTTTGAATCGAATTAGCTCACATAGGCTGCCAATTTGGTCAGCTGGCTGACTGAAAAAAAATAGGAATCTTAGAAGTTAGGCAAATTTTCTGTTTTGTTAATGTTGCTACAGAAAAACTTTTTTTCCCCTTAATAGGCTGAGGTGAATATATCATAATCTGTGGTAGATAAAAGAGTATAGTGTATGCCTTCCCATTTGCACAACTTTCCTCTATGGAGTTGGAAAATCACTATGACATGTAAATCAGTCAATCAAATTGATAAAATACTCAATTCACTAGATTTTTTTTCTTTTTTTTTTTTTTTTTGCTTTTTTTGGTAACACTGGCAATGCTTAGGGGTTCTCCTGGCTCTGCACTCAGGACCCATGCTCGGGGACCAAAGAGGATGCCAGGATCAAACCCAAACCCGGGCTGGCATGGGCCGTCCGCATGCAAGGCAAACGCCCTACCCGGGGACTATCGCTCCTTCCCTCAACTCACTAGATTTCTTAAAAAGAAATTAGGAAAAATACACTTCTGATTTTAAAATATAACATATCCTTCAGTTGCCCACTTTTGTTAGAGAATTTGCATTTTAAGTTGTTGTAAAATACATAGATTTTATTTTAACTTCAGTGATACCCATAGGTCTTCTTGTTCTCAAGTGACAATTTCTTTCTCCTTCCTTCCTTCCTTCCTTCCTTCCTTCCCTCCCTCCCTCCCTCCCTCCCTCCCTCCCTCCCTCCTCTCTCCTCCCTCCCTCCTTCCTTTCCTTCCTTCCTTCCTTCCTTCCTTCCTCCCTTCCTTCCTTCCTTCCCTTCCTTCCTTCCCTCCTTCCTTCCTTCCTTCCTTCCTTCCTTCCTTCCTTCCTTCCTTCCCTTTCTTTTGCTTTTTTGGGTCACACCCGCTGCTCCCCCGCCAGACGGGGGGCCGGGGGGAGCTGGGGACGACCGCGGCCGGCAATGCTCAGGCAAGGCAAACGCCCTACCCTCTGGGCTATCGCTCCGGCCCCATCAAGTGACAATTTCTTTAATCATTTCACTTTGAAAAAGACTCTAGTAGCTGGATTATCACGATTTTAAAAATAATATTCATACTAGTATCCTCTAATTTTCTGCTCATATTTCTTAGACATAAACTTCTAAGCAGTGCAAAAATTATCTCGAATTTCAAGTTAAAGTTTCAATGTCTTTTTCTCTCTAAGAGAAGTTAAAACTGTACATTCGTTATAGAACACAGTTATTAAAATAATGATTCATGTACCATTCTATAATTTATTAAATTAATGCAACACTATGATGGTGTTGCAGGCATATTAATAGTGAGGGGGTGGCCTAAGTTGGGGGCTGTTTTTGAAATAATGAAACAACAAGGTATTTCCCATTCCTGAAGTTGCCCAAAGTTATGAAGATCATATCTTACTGCTATGCAAATCCTGAGCATTTTGCTTCAAGAAAAACCCAGAGAAGGGTGGATCCTCCCCCTCATTAAAGGGAAACTACTAGAGAACATAAAGGTCCTGAGGGGCGGAGCTAGCCCAGCAGGTAGGGCATTTGCCTTGCACGTGCTGGCCCATGCTGGCCCGGGTTCCCAGCATCCCATATGGTCCCAAGAGCACCACCAGCAGTGATTCCTGAGTGCAGAGCCAGGAGAAACTCCTGAGCACTGCCGGATGTGACTCAAAAAAGCAAAGAAATAACAATAAAGGTCCTGATAATAATCTGAAAGGACTATCAAGAATGTAAAACTTTCCATGCAGCAACACCCAGAACAATTTTTATGCCTGCCAAGAACTCCGGGCCTTGAATATGCAGAAATTGTCTATAATCTCCTCACAAATGCTATTCTCTCTTATTTTTGTCATCCTAGAGAAGCCCATGTTCTCTCCTGGACACTTATATTTTCTCTTTTCCTCCCTTCATATCACTCTATTTCTTTCAATAAAAACTATTTTTCTTGCTTATGCTGATATGAGAAATGATATCATTCCTTTTCGTGTCCTGCAAAATGACAAAATGGCGTTCCTCACTTTAGCCCGAGTTCATGGATCGCTGCAGAACATGGGTTTCAGGCTGTGACAGCTGTCATTTTGGGGCTGTTGGGACATGCAGGTGCATGAAATAAGACTGACCAGTCCTGATCCCCACCATGCCTTTTTTTGGGCGGTGATTGAGGAAGGTAGAGAAGATAAGTAGAAGCATTGTTTGCTCAAGGATACCCATACTTAAACAAGTCACCGGCAAGAAGATAAATATCTATAAGATGACATTTTTATAATATTTACTTTTTATCGAGGTGTTGCAGGTGTGGCTGTGGTACCTGGCAGCGTCCCAAGGTGGCAGACAGGAGACAGGCTTGTCTACACCCAGGGCTCTGCCCGTGAACCCTGGATGGTTGATGGTCTGACATAGAAAAGACTGGGTCCCCTGGGATGAACCCAACGCCACGGCAGAGCCTGGCAAGCTACCCATGGTGTATTCGATATGTCAAAAAACATTAACAATAATGGACCTCATTCCCAACTAACAGAGACGTTACTAGTGCCCGCTAGAGCAAATCAAATAACAAGGGGAAGACAATTGATACAAGTGGTACATTTTATCAACTTCCTTATAGAAATTATTCAATATATCTTTCCTATAAACTTATTAAGATTTTTTACAGAGGTTAGCAGACATCTAAAAACATATACGTTGAGTAACTTAACAACCATCTAAAATCCATTTTCAACCTATAATTGAAGTGAATACTCTGCACTAAATTTGTCGGAAATATATTATGAAATAATATCTATAAACTGGCAAAAGAGCAAGTGGCAATGGAAATTGATTATAGAATCCCTGCTTTTACCTTTCCTGATGAAAGGAATTTTAATATAGCTTGTTTGCAACTTCACATAAGTAGAATATAAACAGGAGAAATTTCTACCTCGTTCTATAAGACTGGGTTAGTGTCCATAGAGACTAACTCACATATACATCGAAAAACCAGTTCTGCACTTGTAAAGGATATCCTAATTCTTTATTCATTTTTACTTTTTTTTAGTGGAACCTTTTCTGCATCATTATTTTTGTTCTCTACTCTGCAGGTCCTACAATTCATACAAAAACAAAAGGCAAAATGAGATTTGGTCAGGTGGCTAAAAATGAGATAAACCTTATCTCCCTAGATATTTCAAGAAATCAATGATATTGTGAATAGGAAAAATATTAACAATGAAATGAAAGATGAGATCAAAACAAACAGTTTAAAAATAAACTGTGGAGACAGATTTCTAATTAGCACTGAATTTAAACTAATTAAGCTTCCTAGAGTCTTCTGTGGTATTTATGATTTTTAATACAAGTGAAAGGAGAAAGGGTGCACATTCTGGCAAAGTCTAAAAGGACAAATGCAGGAACTCATTCATGTAGGAACTCAATTACACAGGAAACTTCAAGAAAGTAACTTATCATAAAGTAAAAATAAAGGCAGGGGCTGGAGCGATAGTCCAGAGGGTTGGGCGTTTGCCTTGCACGCACGTGGCAGGCCTGTGCCGGCCGGGTTCGATCCCCAGCATCCCATATGGTCCCCCAGCACCGCCAGGAGTAATTCCTGAGTGCAGAGCCAGGAGTAACCCCTGAGCACTGCCGGGTGTGGTCCGAAAACAAAAAGCAAATAAGCAAAATAAATAAATAAATAAACAAACAAACAAATAAATAAATAAATAAATAAATAAATAAATGAATGAATGAATGAATGAATGAATAAATAAATAAAATAAAGACAAATATATCTGCCAATAAACCAGTTTAGGAATGTGAAAACAGCTCATTTTTTGAATGAAATCTCTTTGATTTATCTTACATCATCATTTTCCAAGTGCTCAAGGATTATTGAAAGAGCATGCTAAAATAGTTTTCATTAAAATCTCAGTAAGGCATTCAATGCACAAAACAGTACAACTCTGATATGTGTTACAAAGGAGAGCAGGGAGGCAGACGCACAGAAAAGTCTTACCAACCAGGCAGGTTCATAAAGGCCAAATGCCTAATTAAATAGAAAGGTATTTCAGACGCAAACACAGTCTCAGAGAAATAAGTTACGGTAACAATTTTTTAATCTTTTAAATGTTTATAATACTCTATTCCAGACTGGATAATATATATAGAATGTGTTAAGACAAAATAAATTGGAAGATTTTTCTAGAAAAGTAATTTTACACCAGTCACAAAAACTTAAAGAGTGATATTTGTCGGGGATGCCGCTGGGGTCCCCCTACAGTTTCGGGACAGAAGTTCTCTTCTACCTCCGAGGGGCGCTGGGGAGACAGGGAAAGAGAGAACCCAAATAAACAGAATCAGAAATGAAAATGGTGACATCATAAAAGAAAAGACAGAAATCCAAAAGATCATCAAAGATTACTTTAAGAACCTGTATGCCATGAAACATGAGAACCTAGAAGAAATGGATAAATTCCTGAAGTCCTATAACCTCCCACGATTGAAACAAGAAGACCTCCAATAACTGAATAGGCCTATCGCCTTCGAGGAAATTGAAACAGTAATTAATGGTCTGCTGAAACACTAAAGCCCAGGTCCAGATGGGTTCACTAGTGAATTCTACCAAACCTTTAAGGAGGACCTACTGCCTGTCCAGTTCAAGCTCTTACAGGAAAAAGAAGAAACAGAAACACTCCCAAACAGCTTCTACGAGGCACATATCACCCTGATACCCAAAACAGGGAGAGACAATACAAAGAAGGAAAATTTCAGACCAATCTCCTTTATGAACACAGATGCTAAGATCTTCAACAAAATACTAGCAAACAGAATCCAAAGACTCATCAAAAAGATCATACATCATGACCAAGTAGGATTCATCCCAGGAATGCAAGGATGGTTCAACATTCGCAAAGCAATCAACATAATACATCATATCAATAAGAGAAAAATAAAAACCATATGATCCTATCAATAGATAGGAGAAAAAGCATTTGACAAGATCCAGTACCCATTCATGATTAAAACCCTCCAGAAAATGGGAATTGAAGGAAACTTCCTCAAGATAGTCAAAGCCATATACCAAGAGCCCACAGAGAGTATCATTCTCCAAGGGGAAAAATTGAAAGCCTTCCTCTTAAGTTCAGGAACACGACAAGGTTGCCCTCTCTCACCTCTTTTTATTCAATATAGTACTGGAAGTACTTGCCATAGCAATTAGAGAAGAAAAGGACATTAAGGGCATCCAGATAGGCAAGGAAGAAAACAAGCTATCATTATTTGGAGATGACATGATATTATACTTAGAGAACCTTAAACTCTCGACCCAAAAACTCTTAGAAACAATAGATATGTATAGTAGAGTGGCAGGGTACAAAATCATTACCCAAAAGTCAGTGTCTTTCCTATACACAAATAACGAAAGAGAAGAAAGGGATATTAAGAAATCAATTCCATTCACAATTGTACCACAGAAAATCAAATACCTAGGAATCAGCTTAACCAAGTTTGTAAAGGACCTATACAAAGAGAACTACAAGACACTGTCAAGAAATAAAAGAGGATACAAGGAAATGGAAACACATTCCCTGCTCATGGATAGGCATATTAATATTGTCAAGATGGTAATACTCCCTAGAACTTTGTACAGATAAAATACGGTTCCTATAAGGATACTCATGACATTCTTTAAATAAATTGACCAAACACTCCTGAAATTCGTATGGGATAATAAACCCTCACGGATAGCTAAAGCAATCCTCGGGAAAAAGAAGATGGGAAGCATCACCTTTCACAATCTCAAACTGTACTACAAAGCAGCAGTAAAAAAAAACAGCGTGGTACTGGAATAAAAACAGACCTGTGGATTTATGGAACAGAGTTGAGTATCCTGACACCCACCCTCAAAGACATGATCATTTAATTTTTGATAAAGGTGCAAAGAGTCCAAACTGGAGTAAGGAAAACCTCTTCAACAAGTGGTGCTGGGAAAACTAGACAGCTACATGTAAAAATTGAATTTGGACCTGTGTGTAACACCTTGCACAAAAATCAGATCAAAATGGATTAAAGATCTCAATATCAGACCTGAACCCATAAAAGTACATTGAAGAAAATATAGGAAAAACCCTACACGACATTGAAGCTAAAGACATCTTCAAAGGTGAAACACCATTAACAAAGCAACTAGAAGAAAAGATAAACATATGGGACTACATGAAACTGAAGAGCTTCTGGACCTCGAAAGAAACAGTGACCAAGATACAAAGACAGTCCACAGAATGGGAAAGAATATTCACCCAATACCCATCTGATAAGGGGTTAATATCCAGGATATATCAGGCACTGGTACAGCTATATAAGAAGAAAACAGTCAACCCCATTAAAAAAATGGAGAGAAAAGATGAATAGAAACTTTGACAAGGAAGAAATTAGAATGGCCGGAAAGGCATATGAATAAATGCTTATCATCACTAATCATCAGAGAGATGAAAATCAAAACAACAATGAGATGTCACCTCACACCACAGAGATGGCCCATATCCAAAAGGGTAAAAGCAACAAGTGCTGGAGAGGATGCGGGGAAAAGGGGACTCTCATACATTGTTGGTGGGAATGTCAACTTTGTACAATCTTTCTGGAAAAAAATATGGACATTCCTCCAAAGACTAGAAATTGAGCTCCCTTTTGACCCAGTCATACCACTGCTGGGAATATACCCTGGGAAGCCAAAAACACACAGCAGAAACACAATCCGCACTTTTATTTTTATAGCAGCACACTATTCACAATAGCCAGAACCTGGAAACAACCAGTATGCCCGAGAACTGATGACTGGATAAAGAAACTGTGGTACATCTACACAATGGAATACTATGCAGCTGTTAGGAAAAATGAAGTTATGAAATTTGCCTATAAATGGATGGACATGGAAAGGATTATGTTGAGTGAAATTAGTAAGAAGGAAAGAGAGAGACATAGAATGACTGCATTTATTTGCATGACATAAATATATCAGGTGGTCTTACCAAAAGTGGAAATTACCGCAAAATGTGAGGGAGTCAGAGGTTTGGTCAGACAGAGAAGGGAACATGTGCGAATAAATGTCAAAAAGGCCGATACCAACATAGAGCTGAACATTAAATACAGGCAAAAAAATGCACATGATGGCTTCCAAGTGTATGTAGTGCAACCCACAATGTGTAGGAGAAGGAAGGGAGAGAGAGGGAGGAAACTAAGAGATAAAGAACCTGTCATTTAGGCAGGCTATGGGAGGGGAGGGAATTGGGGGCATTGGTGGTGGGAAATGGGCACTGCTGGAGGGAATTGGGGGCACTGGTGAAGGGCGGGTGCTGGAACACTATGTTACCGAAACCTCCAAACATGAACAACGTTGTAATTGTATACCTCACGGTGGTATAGTAATATGCTTAATTAAAAATTTTTTAAAGATCAAATAAACAAATTACATTTCTTTAAACAAAAAAAAGAGAGTAATTCCTGAGTGCAGAGGCAGAAGTAACCCCTGAGGATTGTTAGGTGGGCCTAAAAACACAAGAATTGACTTTAGTATTTGTAGAATCTTATAACTCCTGTGAGCTAAATTTCAGACAGGAGAAGTTCAGACAGAAAAAAGAGTCTAAATTAGATCAAAATATTCTAAGTAACATCAGTTTTGATTAGATGGGTTACTGGAGAATAAGAAGCAAAACAGAAATTCAACAGTGGGAAGAAAGACAACACCAGCAAGTAATATAAAATGAAATACTATAGTAGTCACATTAAAGGCATTTACTTTTTGACTTACTGAATTATAAATAAATTTACAAAGTGAATTTGTCTTAGGCAATGAGGTAATATAGTTTGCTGGAAAGTATCATAGTATCTTGGTACAGGGAGTTACAGGTTCTCAGGGTTTGCTCCTTGCTCTGTGCTCAGGGATCACTTCTGGTGGTGCTGAGGAGTATGCATAGTCAGGATCAAATCTGGGTAGGTTGTGTGCAAGGTAAGTACTAACTTACCATCAACACTTACAACAGTGTTTCCATGACTATGACGGAGGCAGGTAGAATGCCAGGCATTTGAATTCATGATCATATGCTTGCAATACAGGTATTCTAAACCACTGAACGATTTCTCTGGCCAGTAATCAAACTTTAAGAAATCCTCTAATTTTTCTATGAAAGGAGGCTGAGGTTGCAATGCTCTGGTATTATTAACATATATAATGGTCTAATTCTATGCGGTAAGCAGAGGAGGAAAAACTTGACTTGGATCCCAGAAAAACGAAACAAAGTACACTTAAAATTTTATTCCCTATTTGACCAATAGCACTTCTAAGTTTCTCCATCTGTGACTGATTCATTTAACCTAAACATGCAGTTTTAACAGAAATAACCACCATGGGCTTTTTGTTGCTATTGTTGCTTTTAATTAATTCAAGGAATGAGCATGAATTCATCGTTACAGTGTTTCTGATGAGGAAATACTGGTTACCAGGAATAGGAAATCAAGTGTTTAGAGGCAAAAGAACATAAAAGATAGTTTTAAAATAGGAAGTACAAACATATCATGAAAACCTGAGGTAAATTTTCAGAGCAAGAGATTTTGAGGAGTATACATACATTCTTACAGAGAAGTCTACAAGAGGAAGGACTTGAACAGAAAACAAGGAAAAGAAAAGTCTGTGTAACTGAGATTAATTTTTATTTCCTGAAATGCAAGTGATCCTTTGCTAGGCTAAGTGCTATAAATATACACAAAATAAGAGTGGTAGAATTTTAACTAATTTTTAAAATCATAGATGAATTAAAATTCCATATTAAATGTGTCAAATAATAAACACCACCAACATTACTGCAGAGATATTTCAAAGCAATTTTAAATTATTTTCATTTAAAATAATGAATTAAATCTACTTTGCCTTGAATAGCAGTCCCGTTGGGTAGTATGCAATAAAAGATGTACTGTTCAATAACGAGAATGTTTCATTTTTAGAATATTTTTAGTGAACTTTTCTTAAGAGCAAAAAAAATTCTGTTAGAACTGAAAGTAACAATCTCTGATGCTTAAATAACATTACTAGTCACCTCCATGAAAACACTGCCCTGCTCTTCTTCTGTGCCTCAATACTTTGACAGCTCTGGAACTTGCCATGGCCACACATGAAAAATTTAGTTTACCAATTTCATCTATCTATATCCTGACTGTGAGCCTTGTTTAATTGCTTTATATCCCTAATTATATTAACCTTGAATAGTTTTAGATTTTAAAAAAATGTGTTCTATGACAAAAGGTGATGGATTACCAAAAGACAATAGCAATCCTTTGCTATCAATCAAATATGCAGGGAAAGCTTGGTGACTTAATGAGGATTCAGTGTCATTAACTTTCCTGAAGCCTCATTTGTAACATAAAAGACCACTTTCTGGTATATTCAATTACCAGAAAGATAAATGTAATCAATCCAAAAGCATGTAAATTTGTTTACTCTTACTGATTATCTAACTGTGATTTCATGTTCTCCTCAAATAGTAATACCATGATGCTAAATATTCTCTTATAGTGCTCTGGGTTATAGTCAGTCAAATAAAAAGGGTATTTCAACATCCTTAAACATATTATCATTTACTTTTGGCTTTACTAGAAAAATTATAGAATTATATATAGCTGGAGGGTCCACCACCTCACTTCAGGGGTGATAAATTAGTTTTTATAATGGTTTTTATAATGTTTATAATGGTTTTATAAATTAGTTTTTATAATGTGGGCACTGAAAATTCAAGAATTATAAACCTAAAATACTTTTGGTAAAAATGAAGAATACTACTGAGCCATAATAAAAAATTGTATTTTCATTGTATTTAGAAGTAAACAATCACATTTAGTAAGTAAATTGTTAACAAGTTGATATATACTATGTTCATAAGTCATTTCATGTATGACATCAATAAATGTATGTACTATAAAGATGTCTTCTATGTCCTTATCTGATTTACATATGCTCCTCTTAAAACGTAATCATTTGTTATGCATTTTTATGCAAAGATAAATTTGAGAGCTATAGGATTATAGAGCCATAACCCTGTAATTAGAAAATATATACTGACATGATTATTTACTACACTTTAGCCTTATAAAATATATTTTGCGACATTATTCTTTTCCAGATTCTGTGAATACAAATTTTATTTAAATATTTTATAATTTATTTGCAGCTCAAGAGATTATTTTTCTAAAGCTATTAGTTTAAAAGATTTTTGAAATATTAGCTTTCTGTTAAAAGCCTTGAGGTTTTCCCAAAGCAAAGTGGATTTATTGAGCTGCTTTTCAGAAAAAAAAAGGTGTTTAATTACGTTGTCTCACACTTCTCTAAATCTGAAAACCTAATCACCACCTTCAAACTCAAAGAATTCAGTCAAGTTGCTGTGAATATTATCTAGTACAAAACCTTTGGATTTCCCTTCACTCATTTCCACCTTCTATCTGGAAAATCATGACTTCAAAACAATATTTTACATAATTTTTTTATCAATTAAAAATTAGAAAAAATCAAGTGAAAAATCACAACGTGAACATACCATAAAATTTCCTTTTCTTGGGAAGTGAAAAGGGCATTTCTGTAGGTATTAGTGTGTAATAAATTTCAAGTACAATGCATATCTAAGGGCAAATCAAAACACAGGAGCAATGAAATGCATAAAAATGAATTATACTATTAGCAATTTTACAATTGACTAACACTGTGTTTTAAAATTTAGA
The DNA here is from genome assembly GCA_021461705.1 of Cryptotis parvus. Lineage (NCBI taxonomy): Eukaryota > Metazoa > Chordata > Mammalia > Eulipotyphla > Soricidae > Cryptotis > Cryptotis parvus. The sequence goes on from JAJIBD010009267.1 coordinate 23,517, forward strand.
AAATTAAGTGGAATTCCAAGAAAACAAGGAAAATATTAAATTTAATCAATCGTGTAATTCTGTCAAGATTTCTATTGAGTATGTTTACAATAACTCTATCAATACTAAGTGCATAAATAAAATATTACTCAATACACTGTATATGTATATAATTGCATAAGTTCTTTGGCAGAATGTTACTTGATGTTAAGTGAACGAATCTCTATAGACGAAGAAAACTTAAAAAATGGATATATCTGGGTAACATCGGCATCACTGAAGGACTAAGGAACAGGAGAGTTTCATTTTTGAATGGAATGAAATACAAAAACTATAGAAGAAAGAAACAGAGCAGGCATACAAATGAAAATGCTATTTTGCCTATGACTGTTTTATAATGATTGTCTTTTCAGAGAATAAAATCTGTGAAATGAAACAAAAATTTGCTCAGCTATGGCTCTGGCTGTATTTATATCTACACATGTAGAAATCAAGTTGAGTAACGTAGAATTACTCTGTGTAAAGTGAAACACAATTACTATTCTGCAGAAATTCTGAAGAGTAAAGACAGGAAGGAAAAAACGCACTTCCACTTAATACATGTAAACAGATAGATCATAGGAGGAATCAGTGACAATTTCTTACTTCAGAAACAGTCAAAAGTATTTAACAGTGAAGAGCTTAATTTTCAATTTGGTTCTTTTAGAGCAGAAACCGTTTTCTCACATTTCCCTAGAATTTTCTAGTATGACACATATTATCACTTCAGGAAACTAAACAAATGTATTTAGTTATTTCTTTGCCAACAAGGTATTTTAGAGATCACAGCTGTGGAATCAGAAGTTGAACAGAAAAACATTATTGTGATTGCTTTGAATGCACAGAATCATGATGAAAAACTTTCTGAAGGAAGCACTTGTTTATTTGGAAATTCTAAGGTATTTTTTGAAAACCCGGTAATCTGTGTAGAGATCTCTAAAATATTGTTTTCGCGATCTCTAAATCATTGTTTTAAGATGGGAGACAAAGTTTATAAAACATAAAATATTAAATTATCAGCATTTTATAACATATTAAAAATTTAAATTCATCTTTAAAATAGCATAAAGTGTATTGTAAAGAAAACTGATATATAATCCTAAAGAAAACCTGGAAGTGGGGGTGGCACAGGAAAGACAGTACAGAGGTTAAAGCACTTCCCATGCTTGCGGCCAACTGGATCTCCATATGGTCCCTGATTACTTCCAGGAGTGATCCATATGAACACATGTGCATTGAGTAAGTCCTGAATACTGCTGTTGTAGTCCAAACCCCCCCCTCACCAAACAAAAACCTAGCTGAGAGGTAAAGAGGTAAGTGGAGCCAGTAAGACAACTGAAATTCCAGATGCCTCAGTGTTAGTCCTAAATACACAGTCGGTCAGGAGTAGAAATGAAAGAATTCAAGTATTCAATCCTTTTAGGCAGGTGACAATTTCCTGTTTAGTTCCAATGTCTCTAATTCAGTAACAATACTACTCAGTTCTATACATATATTTGTATTTGTGGAGGAGGATTGGCTCCCAATGATGCTTGGGACTAAATATTGTTGCAACTTGCAGCAATATTCTCAACCAAGTTGGCTGTTCAATACTTAGACCCAAGAATGACGTACTGCTTGAGCTCTATGGTGTCATACACCACCAAGGTCACCCCAGCAGAAACTGTGGATCACCAGAGCCACACTGGCAGTCCTGGAAGACTCTGGGACTATATCCAACGCTGCTAGGGCAAAAGGAGGGCATGCAGTGTGAGTAAGTGCCCAAATCCTTCCGTTAACCCTACTCAGACACTCTTACTTTTGATCCCTAATAATTTAAGTTTAGTTTCTTTTCTCAGCTCCTACTAAAGAACCTAAGAAATGAAACCCTCGTAAATATGTGCATACACACATGCATACACACCCCTGAATATATTGTCTCTGTATCTTTGAAATTAGTGCAGAGAGCACTGTGTTTTCTACAATGCCATTTATGATGCTAGAACTTTCATAGAAAATATCAACAATTAATGATTTTAGTCATGATTTGTTTGAAAACAGTAAAAGTTATATCAAGGTCATCTTCAAATCATCAGTTAAAATGGAACTAGATTTCATCTTCCAAATACATAATGCTCTTTGATGCATTTTCTTCAAACAATATTGATGGATTAGGTGTGAATCTTAGATGAATTGTGATCGTATAGGTATAAAAATATGTAAGCTGAAAATGTATCACTAGATTTGGACAGAGAAATACATTTACAAGGGCTCTGAGTTCTTATAATCCAGAATGATTTATAAGGCTACACAAGTGACAGAAAGGTTTAAATGCTACTAATATTAGACACAGCTAGAAGCTTTCTGAAGAGAATTCATACAACACATAGATGAGAATTCATATATTTGTATAATTCATTCAGAGAATACAATTATCTATGTTTTGATCTATAATGGCCACATGACAATGAAAAATCAATCCTTTCCATCATGTGTGTCCAAAATAGTTATGGGCAAACTGACAGCTATCTGAGACAGTTAAGCAGCCTTTTGAATTAACAGTAATTGTGTTCATTATAGCTTGCCAAATTTCCTGTGATTTCTTAGCTTGTGGTGATATTTTTAAGTCTAAAAATAATTTAGCATGAACTAAAATAAAATAAAAAAATCTTATTTTTAAAACAAGAATAGAGAGCTATGTGTCTTGGTGGTAACACACATCTTTTATGTATGAACCTCCAGCACTGACCTTCAGTCCCACAAGAAATTAAACAAAAACAAATGAAGCACCTAAACACAACGTAGCTTATAGAAATGTATACTACATTGAACTGATTACGGAAAAGAAAACGCACTATTTCAGATTTTTAAGAAATATTTTTTCAATGCTTATAAACTTAGTGGAATGCTCGAGTCTTTGCACTTCCTTCATTCCACCCAAAATCAATACTTGAAGAGTGTGCATTATTAAGAACAACTATATTTAACCTGATAGCTGGCTATAACATTTGGTATGTTTTAACTTTGTTGATTTACTGCTTTGTAGTCTGAAAATCCATTTGTTATTCTGAAGGAAATAAAAATACTGATACTTATTTACACAATATTTATTTTGGGACAAGAGAAATATTACAGCTTTCAGTGTACATAGCCAACCAGGGTTTGACCCTTGCACCGCATATATACCCCTGAAGATAGAGGCTAGGACTGAGCCCTGAGAATAGCCAGATATTACATACATACATATGAATGCCTATATACATATGTGTATGTGTGTATATATAGGGAGTATATTATATATAGTATACATATCTATATATGCATATATATAATGTGAATATAGTATATTCACCAATTTTTATGGCATATATATCACCATGAGATAGATAGGCAGTTATGGCATATATTTTAAATGATCACATCTATATAACAGTTTTTTGCTGTGGATAATATGTCAATATTATAATTTTGACAAAATGATAAGTACACAATGTTCTGGTAGAAAAGTCCCCATAAATGAAAAACTCTTAAAGCTTGTGCTAAATTGAAGTTCTAAACTCAACAGCATGATTTAACTAAGATTTAAGAGTAGCTGCTAAAAGTCTATGAATCTCACACAAGCTGGTTCAGCCTTTGGCAGAGTTTGAACTGGTCTATGAGCTGCTCCATAGTGCTGGTGTCCGTTACTAGAAGTAACCTCCAGCCGTGGCAGCCTGGCATGGTAGGGAGATCCTGGACCTAACTCTCTGCTCTTCAAGATGATAAAATCCTTATGGTTTTCTCTGACAAAGTAACAAACATAGAACTTTGCAAGTTCAATATATCCTAACCTCCTATGCTAGAACCAAAATAATGAACATTATTTTCCTTTATGTTTCATGAATATGCATATGAAAATACCATGCAAGAGCTGAGCTACTCTATATAGCTGAGCTATAAACAAAGCCAATCACACACACACACACACACACACACACATTTCTCCTCAAGTCCTTTTTTAAAATAGGTAGGTAGTAAATTCAAGACAAAATATTAGAACACTTAAGAGATATGATATAGTCAATGAATGTATATTTATATATTTTAATGAAAAAAGTCTTTCAGATTTTTGCAAAATATATAAGTGCATTTTTGGCAAAAAGTGTGATTGGGGAGAACCTGATGATGAAAGGAGTAAGCCATCTGAGAGAAGAGAGTGAAAGCCTATGGATAAATGTTCAAGTATATTGCATATTGAGGTAAGAAATGTGAAATACTTAATAGATTAAAGGTGAGCAGCACTATGCCTAACATAGCCCTAATAGAAAAAAATAGAGAGAGAGATGGGGGCGCAAGAAAGAGATGGGTTCCAAGCAATGACATGGAAGCTATCATTAAAGGCATAGGTTATAATTGAATTGCACATTTATTGCTCATAGAATCTCTTTTGTTTTCCTGCACGTTTTAAATTTTGTGCCTTTGTTTAGTATACTATACTAAAATTATGCTGTCAAATTTATATTTTACCTCAATTTAATGATAAGATTAGAAGTAATTTTTATTTAAAAACTGCTTGACATGTAACTACTAATGGCACCGTAGTTGGAGTCAGAGCTGCAGAAATAAGAAGACAGTGTTGGCACTGGAGGATTAGGCTTATAAAAAAGAGAAAATGTTTACTGTATGAAAACATGCTGATTAACTGTTTGTAAACCATAGTGCCAGAAATAAAAATAAATAATGGGAAACTATATAACCACTTTCCAGGTTTCTGAATGTTTGGTTAGAAATGGGAATGTACCAGAAAAAGATACAATATGAAGTGGAGGATGAGACATCGGAGAGACATCTATTAAGAACATGTTCCCTGAACTTTCTTCATAGGAGAATTGAGAAGGACAATATCCAAACTGTGAGATGCTTTTTCGGAGCACATTCTGGTGCTGGGATGGAACCAGGGACTCCTGAAATCCAAGCAAGCCCTACAGCCTTTTGAGCCATCTCTCCTACCCACCTGAACTGTGAGATTAAACAGCAATTAATAAAGTAAGGATGGTGGTAAAGATATGCTCAAAATATTTTTGATAAGGCAGGGAGTTAAATATTAAAGGACAAGCAGTGAAAGATGAGGTTTTGGTAGAGATAAGAAACAAATATCCATGTTGTTGGAATTAATTTTATTTTGCTTCTGATTTTGTATTCTGGTATTATACACTGTGGTGTTTAGGAATTACTCAGTGCTCAGGGATCTCTCCTGGCTATGCTAAGGGAATCACATACAGCACCACGGTTTGACATGTGTTGGTCATAGGCAAGGCTAGTGCACTACCTACTGTAATATCTCTTCACCCCAAGAACAAAATTTAAAGAACTGCCATGTTAATATAACTAGAAGTTACTAGGTTACTAGTATGCTACCCATACGGCAGAGCCTGGCAAGCTACCCTTGTCATATTTGATATGTCAAATGCCAGTAACAATTATAGACTTAATTCCCATGACCTGATGGAATGGTTTGAGGCTCTTTATGTTCCTGGAGCAAGCAGGTGCCCTGGGCTCTACTTGCATGAGACAAGACATATGGAGATGTTACCGGTGCCTGCTCGAGCAAATCAATGATGACTGGGAAGACAATGATACAGTGATACAGTGATACTAGGTGCAAGTAGATTCATTTCTTCTTTGAAATAACAAATTATATTGTCCTAGCCCCAAAGAAAATCTTTTCTAGATTCTACAATTTTCTAATCACTTTCATATATTAATAGAGAAAAATATTTCAGGCAAAAGAAATCTCTGTCAAAATGAACATTTCAATCACCTGAATAGTTTTTTTTTCGACATAGATAATCTAAGTAGCGGAAGAATCTGCAATATTTTACATTAGGCTCTATGAATATTCTACAATGGTTCCACCTTTAAAGTTGGTGAAAGGGGACATTAGTTAGTTTCTTTCTTAATCACAAAGTTGTAATTTGCTATTTATGAAATAAAGGAATTCCAGTTTCGTTTCACTGTCAGTTTTAAAAGTAGTTTCAAATTTTTGTGGTCAGTTTTTGAAGTTCTGAAATATCCTCATTAGTAGCTTAAACAGGAATTAAGTTTTTGGAGCCAGTTTGCAAACATGATATATTTGGTCTAATATCTCTATTTAGATTTAGTATATGGGCACTCACAATCCATAGATAAACCTTGTCAAATGTCCAGAAATGAAGAGACTTTCATTAAGAACTAATGAAATATTATGAAATTTTTATTTTATCATTAAAGAATCTATAATGGACACTTAAGAATCAAGAGGGTCATGCCTGATATAAGATTCTTTCTGGGAATCAAAGAACATATCAAAAAATCATGTCCTATGATCAAGTGGGATACATCCCAGGGATGCAAGGATGGTTCAATATACACCAATTAATTACCATATTACTCTGCATTAATAAAAGGAAATATAAAAAAATAACTGATCATATCAGTTGATGATTTACAAGATCTAATCTTCATGATAAAAATCCTCAAAAATAGGGGTAGAAAGAATCTTCATCAAGGTAATAATAGCCATCTATAGCAAGTCCACAGACAGGATCATCACTAATAGTGAAAAACTCAAAGAATTTCCTCTGCAATCAGGTACAAAACAAGGATATACCTCTTCTACATTTAGTCAAACAGTATCAGAAGTATACTATTCAAATAGTATCCACAGTATAGGCTATAACAATAAGGCAAGAAAAAATCAAAGGGATCCAAATTCTAAAATGAGAACTCAAATTATCACTTTTCTGATGACAAGATGAAATCCATGAAAGATCCTTAAGAGTCGACAAAAAACCTCCTAGAAGTAATAAACCAATACAGCAAAACAGCCAGCTACCAGTCAATAAACAAAAAATAGTTGCATTCCTATACACAAAGAATGAATCAGTTATAAGGTGATCAAGGAGTTTGTCCTTTATAAAGTATTACTGGAAAACATCAAGTATCTTAGAATCAGCTTAACAAAAGACACGGAAGACCTATACTGTGATAACTTCAAATCACTTAAGCAAAAAATGGGTCCTAAGAAAACAGGATGAGAACACTATTTGGGTATCCCCAAAGAGGAATTCAAAGAGTTATGCTTGAGTATCACATTTCATTCAAGTGAGAGAAAGAATCCAGAGTTCTAACTTCCATCAACGTCAGCGATTAAGAATCAGAGAAGTTTTCTCATTTGCCAAGATGAAGAAAATCAGATGGGCTGCACAGGTAATGTGATTCAGGAACGTTCGCTAGATAGAGCTGTTACCAACGTGATTCCACGGGATCTCAAAAGAACGTGTGCACACCTATGAGATGGTCAGACTTCTCCATCAAAACTCTGAAAGAACGGTTTGAGGTTCTTCATATTCTTGGAGCGAGCAGATGCCATTGGGCTATACTAGCACACAACAGGGACAAATGGAAATATTACTGGCACCCACTCGAGCAAATCGATGAACAACAGGAAGACAAGTGACAACTTGAAGTAGTGAGTGAACAGATATCAAAGTTTCAGCTCTACTGGAGATATGACTGATTGGTTTATTCATATACAATATATGAATTGAAAACAGACTCAACAATAATCAAGCATTAGAGATCAACATGCAACCACTGGAGCTCTGTAAGTTGCCTGTCAATTTAACCCGGTGGAACGGGGGCAGGGGTTGGGGGTTGGAAGGGAATATGGGAACACTAGTGAAGGGAAAACTAATATGGTGGTGAAAGTGTTGTTAAAAAATTGATCACTTCACTTGATCACTTGAATCCCATTATTCACCGATTTGCTCGAGCGGGCGCCAGTAACATTTCCATTGGACCCTATCACATGCCAATGTAGCCCAATGGCATCTGGTTGATTCAGGAATATGAAGAGCCTCAAACCGTTCCTTCAGGGTCTTGACAAGGAAGTCTGACCATCTTGTAGGTGGGCGGCCACGTGATCTTTTGACATCCCGTGGGATCCAGTCAGTAATGGCTCTAGTCCAGCGGTTGTCTCCAAATCGCATTACATGTCCAGCCCATCTGATTTTCGATGCCTTGGCAAACGAGACAGCGTCCCTGATTCTGGAATAGCGACGTTGGTCAGAACTCCGGACTCCTTCTCTCACTTGAGTGAGGCGTGATATTCCAAGCATAGCTCTTTCAATTCCTCTCTGGGAGACCCGAAGAGCATTCTCATCATGCTTTCATAGGGCCCAGGTCTCTGAGCGCATGTTAACACAAGGAGAACAGTGGAGTCAAAGAGCCCAGAGCCGGAGGTTCTTTGTCCTTTTAGCTATTTCTTCAATGCCTTTGAAGGCATTCCATGCCGCTCTCTTCCTCCTGCGCAGCTCAGGTTTTAGGTCGTTCATCATATTGACTTCTTGACCTAGGTACACATAACTGCTGCATTCAGAGATGACTGTTCCAAAGATAGTGAATGGGGCCTCTGGAACTAGTTCATTTTTCATAAACATAGTTTTCTTTAGATTCAGCTGTAGACCTATATTTCCACATTCTCGGTCAAAGTCAGCCAGCATTTGTGCAGCTTGGCTAATGTTTGGTGTTATTAGAACAATGCCATCAGCGAAGCGGGAGGTGGTGTAGTTGCCGACCATCTATCTTCACTCCCATTCCTTCCCATTTTAATTGTCACATGATGTTCACGAGGGTGATGCTGAAGAGTTTTGGTGAAATGGTACCACCTTGTCGAACCCCTCTTTTGACGTCAATGATTACTTCTTTGTAGAATGGTGAGATCCTGGTGGTGAATCCGTAATAGAGCTCACGAAGGATCTTGATGTATTGGGTTTGAACACCCTGTTTGGCTAGGGCTTCGATGACCACTTCAGTCTCCACAGAATCAAAGGCTTTCTTTAAATCAATGAACGTGAGACAGAGTGGCATCTTGTACTCCCTACAAACCTTGATGAGCTTGGTTATCGTGTGGCTATGGTCGATTGTGCTGAATCCTTTCCGGAAGCCAGCTTACTCACATGGTTGTCCTTCATCTAGTGTTCTGCCAATCCTGTTCAGGATGACTCATGTAAACAGCTTGTAGATGACTGACAACAGGCAGATGGGGCGATAGTTGCCAATGTCGTGAATGTCTCCCTTCTTGAACAGTAGAATTGTCCTGCTGGTTTTCCATTGGGAGGGCACCTTACATTCGGACAGGTAGTGTGTGAAGAGCTGATCCACTGTATTGATGAGTACTGAAGGCAGATTCTTCAAGTGCTCTTGTCTGACTTTGTCTGGGCCTGGTGCTGTTCCCTTCTTTACCAACAAAATGGCATGTCGGATTTCAGAAGGGAGAACATTGGGAGCGACATATTCATCCTGTGGAATTTGGTATGTGGGCAGGTGAATGTGGCTATCAAAGAGATCTGTGTAGAAGTCATGGATAATCTCCATTGCCTTTCTGGAAGATGTGATAGATCCATCAGGGCGCCCGGAAGCAGTCATCTTGGTCTTACAGTTGGCGAAGGACAGGCGGGCGGTGCAAATGCTTTTCCTGGCTTCTGCTGCATCTTCCAGTATTTCTGCTCTTCTGTCTTTGAGGTCTTCTTTTAACGCTTCTCTGCACCGCTTTGCAAGTGTTAAGTGCCCGGGCTCGCCGTATGTCCACAGCCTCCTTGGTCACCATAGCCCCGCACTTCATCTTAACCACCAACTGGGTGTGGTACTGGACTGATGAATTTGGGGCTTGGCAGGAGTATGGAAAAAGAGGTACAGAGCACCCTGTGACCACTGTGAACAGTAATGACTTGGAGAAGGTCCACCAGGAGTTCTGCTGTCAAAAATTATATTCCTAAAATCAACTATCAATAACTTTATGAATCATAGTTATTTAAGTTTTGAAATATTGAAAAGATTCTTGATAGTTACTGTACTACACAATAGAGAAAGAATAATGGGATCTCAGATTAAATCAGCAGCATCAGGGGTAGTGATCTGTAAGAGTCACGAATAGAAAATAAAATTGAGAGAAGAGGATTCTAAAAAGCCTAAGGATATTGCTCTCATTTTTTTTGTTTCATAAATAAATTTCCACTGTGAAATACCACAATCAGGCAAATTAATGAATTTATCACCTCACATAATTTACATTTTTGCCCCTTTTGAAAATACTTAATATCTACCTTCAGCAAAGTTTAAATGTAAAAGTTAATATATTATTATTTTTTAATTTTTTATTATACCACCGAGACAGACATGGGGCAGAGCTGGTACTGGCTCTCACTGTGCCCAGCAGTTCATGAGGTGCCCGGAAAGGATGGCAGGTTCTAGCCCTGGCCCGCCACCCCAGCAGAGCCTCACAACAAACCAGACAACTCCCCACTCCATGAGGACCTCCATTTTCCACATCCGGACTTTCCCCTCATTAGAACTCTACCCAGCAGACCAGCCTATCACAGCCCGGCTCGTAAATGCTGGATTTTGAGATGACTACAAGAATATGCTCCCTGCATGGCAGAGCCTGGCAAGCTACCCATGTCGTATTTGATATGCCAGATAGCAGTAACATTTATAGACCTCATTCCCATGACCTGATGGAATGGTTTGAGGCTCTTTATGTTCCTGGAGCAAGCAGGTTCCCTTGGGCTCTACTTGCATGGGACAGGTCATATGGAGATGTTACTGGTGCCCGCTCGAGCAAATCGATGATGAACGGAAAGACAGTGATACAGTGATACCACTGTGAGATATATAATTACAAAGATGTTCATAATTGGGTCTCAGTCATACATTGTTCCAGCACCCATCCCTTCAACAGTGTCCCATCCCCACCACCAATGTCCCCACATTCCCTCTCTCCCAGCTCTATAGCAGGCATTTAAATGTAAAAGTTAATATATTAACTTTATTAATTCTAGATGCCTTGCTATGCAGTATGCTTCAGGGTTTATTTATCTATGACTGACTTATTGGACCTATTGACCAGCCTACCTACATTTCCTCTTTCTTGGTAGCCGTCAATCTACTCATTTTTAATTACCCTTAATTTAAGCACCAGAGTACAAAGTTTTTCACAATTCAGTTGTTAAAAGCTTCCATCACTCAATCACAATCCCACCACCAGTGTACTCCCACCGCCACCAAAAGACCTTCATAGGCCACACAATCCAACATCCCAAGCCTGCTCCCTTAGCCGGTATTAATTGTATTGACTATTATAGCACATATATGGTAATGGATTTCTAGCTGTTACATGCAAATTTGGCCCATCTGTATTTTTTGCATTCATTTACTGAATTTATAGAACAAAGTGCAATTCTACTACTTAACCTCAAACCCACTAATTCTGCAACTATAGATCACACTTATTTCAAAATTTTGCAACCACTGTTTGAGCCTATCCAAAGCATAATCTGTTTTATATTGCATATTGTATCTGATTTACTAAATATGGTGGAGAACTACATTTTTAGAGGAAAGGCAATGAAGATTATTAAATCTCACAGTGAAACCATAGGGCCATTTGAACCCACTGTATAGAAATTACTGATATGTTCTTAGAGGATAGACATTGTGACTACGCATTTGTGATTGAGTGCCCCGTCAAATGTGATTTGGTACATGGTATATCAGTACATTAGATTTTGAGATCATAAGCTGATTTCAAACAAGATATGTGGGAGATTCCGACTACAACTTTCCAGGCTTTTTTGGAGCTGGGAATGAGCCTTCTCATTCTGCTATCCAATAAAGCTGGTGGTTGTACCCACAAACTGATCCACAAAAAGCTCATAAGTGGCAGGGATGCTGTCATTTTTATTAGTATTCATTAGTTTGCAAATTTATTTGCTTTAAAGAAGAATGCAAAATAGAAATAGTGATGTCATTAAAGAGAGGGAGATTGTTGACTTGAAAACTCAGGTTTACATGAGAAACTAATGATGTTCTCCTCGTCCCACCTCCACACACACACAATCTCTGAATTACTCTCTGAATTAACAGAGGTCAGGTTTAGGGGCTAGAGATACAGTACAGTGTATATGACATGGCAAATCTGGTTCAATCCCCAGCACCCCATATGGTACCCAAACCCTTCCAGGAGAGATCTCTCAGCACAGATCCAGGAATAAGCCCTGAGCTTACGAGGATTTTCTCTGAAAAACAAAATAGAGGCCATGTGTTTTAAAAATGAAAGTGTGTCAGAATGAAAGTCTTGTGATTTTGAAGTAATTTTCTTTTTGAAGTATTGATTGGGAACAATGCCTGGAATAAAAAATAGGACAATTAAATAGACTGCATCACCCAGATATTCTTTTCTAGAAAACCTTCCTTTACTTATATGAACTAAAAGATCATAGTACTGGATGATAATAAAGCAAATGAAAATGCTAGCTAGGCAAGGCACTTTAAGTAGCACACAAAAAATTATTGTTACACACACACATACACACACACAAAACATAGTTTACTTGGTTATAAGATGACAGCTTCCATATTAACCTTAGAGAGATGATTCCAGGAGAATACATAGATTATTGAGTACATTAATGAGCTAAAGAGAAATGATTTTATTTCACCAACCCATGACCCATAATATATCTGGTATTTTAGGTGCTTCAGAACAATACCAAAATAAATGACCTTTATAGTTCAAAAAATATTTGAAGTGCTAAAAGTTTATACATGCTTTATAACTCCATAACACATGAATTAAAATTAAAATATTACATTCTTCATTGCAAATATTGGTATAGAGAAACATATGATTTTTTTTACATATGATGAAAAATAGTTTGTAGTAAACACTACAGAATAAAACTAATCAGTTCATTAATAGAATGGTGCTTTTATTATCGTAAAATTTAATTTGAATTCACTGTGATCTAACACAAGAATTAAAGGCTTTTATCAATATAAATATACGATGGTCATTCTTCATATATTCTGTCTTTAAGTGTACATGTCACTGACATGACACAGAAGCTAAAAACAACTTTCAGAAGAACTAAACATTCACCCATCATCACCTTTAACATATTATACAAGAATAAAAGATTTACATGCAAATCAAAATGACAATGAGATATCACCTCATACCAGTGAGGATGACCTTTATCAAAAATAATGGAAATTCCAGTGCTGGCAGAGATGTGGTTAAAAAGAAGGGGGATGCTCATTGCTCTCCTATGTTGTTTTATTTATGTTTATGCAACGTGGTGTAGAGTTTTCTAAAAAAATTAAGACATTTCAATTAACTAAGCCCAGTGAATTCAATTTAGCATCCACCCCAAATAGGATTAGCAGAACACTAGATGAAGGACAACCATGCGAGCAAGCAGGTTTCCGGAAAGGATTCAGCACAATCGACCATATCCACACAGTAACCAAGCTCATTGAGGTTTGTAGGGAGTACAAGATGCCGCTCTGTCTCACGTTCATTGATTTACAGAAAGCCTTTGATTCTGTGGAGTCATCGAAGCCCTAGCCAAACAGGGTGTTCAAACCCAATACATCAAGATCCTTCGTGAGCTGTATTACGGATTCACCACCAGGATCTCACCATTCTACAAAGAAGTGATAATTGATGTCAAAAGAGGGGTTCGACAGGGTGATACCATCTCACCAAAACTCTTCAGTGCCACCCTCGAGAACATCATGAGACAATTAGAATGGGAAGGAATGGGAGTGAAGATAGATGGTCGACAAGTACACCACCTCCGCTTCGCTGATGACATCGTTCTAATAACACCAAACATTAGCCAAGCGGCACAAATGCTGGCTGACTTTGACCGAGAATGTGGAAAGGTAAGTCTACAGCTGAATCTGAAGAAAACTATGTTCATGAGAAATGAACTAGTTCCTGAGGCCCCATTCACTCTCAATGGAACAAACATCTCTGAATGCAGCAGTTATGTGTACCTAGGTCGAGAAGTCAACATGATGAATGACCTAAAACCTGAGCTGCGCAGGAGGAAGAGAGCGGCATGGAATGCCTTCAAAGGCATTGAAGAAATAGCTAAAAGGACAAAGAACCTCCGCCTGGGCACATCTCTTTGACTCCACTGTTCTCCCTGCATTAACATACTCCTCAAAGACCTGGGCCCTACGAAAGCAGGATGAGAATGCTATTCGGGTCTCCCAGAAGGCATCGAAAGAGATATGCTTGTAATATCACGTCTCACTCAAGTGAGTGAAGGAATCCGGAGTTCTGACCTCTGTTGCTATTCCAGAATCAGGGACACTGTCTCGTTTGCCAAGGCTTCAAAACTCAGATGGGCTGGACATGTAATGCGATTTGGAGACAACCGCTGGACTAGAGCCGTTACTGACTGGATCCCACGGGATGTCAATAGATCACGTGGCCGCCCACCTACAAGATGGTCAGACTTCCTTGTCAAGACCCTGAAGGAACGGTTTGAGGCTCTTCATATTCCTGAATCAATCAGATGCCATTGGGCTACATTGGCACGTGATAGGGTACAATGGAAATGTTACTGGCGCCCGCTCGAGCAAATCGATGAATAACGGGATTCAAGTGATCAAGTGATCAAGTGATCCACCCCAAAACACTAAAATACAAATTGCAGGGACATGTACATACTCATTGTGGCATGATTACAATATCCAGTATCTGGAAACAACCCTGATGCCCAGCAACAGATGAGTGGCTACTAAATTGTGATCTATACACACAATGAAAATCTACTAAGGTGTGAGAGAAGATGAAATCTTCCAGGATGCTGCAACGTGGGTGGAATTTGAAGGTTTTGTACTAAGAAAAGTGAGTTAGGAGGAAAAAGACAAATACAGTATAATCTTGTTCTTATGAGAAGTTGAAAGAAACAAAACAAGGGAATAGACAATTCTCAGTGAAAATAAGCTCTGCAACAGTGCCAAAAGAATAATGACCTGAAACTGTAAGGGGCCAGGAGGAGAGGAAAAGAAACCTTGGGGCAGAAGTGGAGGGTTATTGACACTCTGATGTGGGGGGTAGCCAAATAATAAGCATAAATAAAAATATGGAACCGGTATACTGAATAACATTGAAAATAATTTTATAATGAAATAAATAAGATTTACAACTAGATATTTACAGTACATATTTACCCTTTTTTATCTGTAAAAACCATCTAATCCTCAATCCAGCCAACTGCTGCCACCAACTATAGTGGTGTGTCGGGGCCACACCTGGTGAAATTTGGGGCTCCTGCATTATGTGCTCAGACCACTGACACTGATGCTAGTTGACCATGTGGTACCAGTAATCAACCAAAGTCTGTCAAATGCAAAGCAACCAACTTAACCTTTATTATCTTACCATCTCTGCTTCAATTACATTTCAAATTGCTACCTTAACATCAGTGCTATCAACAAAATTATTGTATTTATATGTTTATATATAAACGTAAATATATAGAGAGATATGTAATATTTTCCCACACAAAAAGCACTGTAGGATGTGTACTTAATTCTAGATACAGGGGCGGGAGTGATAGTACAGTGGGCATGGCATTTGACTTGGACACAGTCAATCCGAGTTCAATCCTTGACATCCCATATGGTCCCCCAAGCACTGCTAGGAGTAATTCCTGAGTGCAGAGCCAGGAGTAATTCCTGAGTGGAGATCCAGGAGTAATCCCTGAGCACTGTCAGATGTGACCCAAAAAAAGAAAAGAAAATCTAGATACAAGTTAAGCCTCACTTCCTCTCTTTCAGAGCATCCATCATTTCTATACCATTAGTACAAAAAAAGTGCCAATACAGTATTACACACTTTAAACTAAAACCCACACTAAACACTGTACAAGCATGATCTTATTTGATTGACCCAATCAATAAGGTACCATTAAGGTCCCATTTTAGAAATGAGTACAATAAGTACATAGTAGTTAATTGCTGAGACAAGCAATAGGATGGGAAAATCAAGAAATGCAAGAAACTCTACAGATAATCCTATCTTAAAATTATGAAACTGTTCATGTTTGGGTTTCAGTCATACAGTGTTCCAGCACTCATCCCTCCACCAGTGCACATTTCCCACCACTAATGTCCCCTGACAATCTCTCCTATCCCTCAATCCCATAGCCTGCCTCTATGGCAGGCACTTTGCCTCTTCTGTCTGTCTCTGTTGTCTCTATCTGTCTCTGTCTCTCTCTCTCTCTCTCCTCTTAAACATTGTGGTTTACAATACATAGCTTTAGGAGCTATCATGTGTATCCCTTTGCCTACATTTGATGCTCAGTTCTACGTTGGTATTACCATTTCCAACAATTATTAGTACACTGCTCCATTCTGTCCTGCCTAACCTCTGACTCCCACATGCTTGCAGTAGATTCCACCAACTGACAAGACCTCCTGATCCATGTTTTGTCTGACCTCGGATATTAGTATAATATTTTTTATATCCTGCAAATGAATGCAGTCATACTATATCTGTCCTTTCCCATCTGGCTAATTTCACTCAACAGATTACTCCATCAATTTACAGGAAAAATCATAACTTCGTTTTTCCTAACATCTGCATAATATTCCATTGCATAGATGTACCACAGTTTCTTTATCCAGTCGTCTGTCTCTCGGGTACTCAGGTTATTTCAAGATTCTGGCTATTGTGAATAGTGCTGCTATAAGCATAGAAGTGTAGATGGTATGGTGTTTCTGCTCTGTGTTTTTGGCTTCCCTGGGTATATTCCCACCTGGGATTTAGTGTTCCACCTGTAAAGTGGGACATATGGAGCTCCTTTGTGCAAAAAGTAAAGGAAAAAAAAGAAAGAGATAAAATGAAAGAAAGACCATTCGAATTTCTTCCTTGCTGAAGTTTCTGTTCATTTCTTCTCCCCATTTTTTGATGGGGTTGTTTGTTTTCTTCTTGTAAAGTTCTACCAGTGCCTGATATATCCGGGATATTAACCCCTTATCAGATGGGTATTTGGCGAATATTCTTTCCCATTCTGTGGACTGCTTTTGTATCTTAGTCACTGTTTCTTTTGAGGTGCAGAAGCTTTTTAGTTTCATGTAGTCCCATATGTTTATCCTTTCTTCTAGTTGCTTTGTTAGTGATGCTTCACCTTTGAAGATGCCTTTAGCTTCAATGTCGTGGAGGGTTTTTCCTATATTTTCTTCAATGTACTTTATGGATTCAAGTCTGATATTGAGATCCTTAATCCATGTTGATCTGATTTTTGTGCATGGTGTTAGACACAGGTCCAAATTCATTTTTTTTACATGTCGCTGCCCAGTTTTCCCAACACCACTTGTTGCAGAGGCTTTCCTTACTCCATTTTAGACTCCGTTGCACCTTTATCAAAGATTAAATGATCATGTGTTTGAGGTTGGGTGTCAGGATACTCAATTCTATTCCATAGGTCCACAGGTCTGTTTTTATTCCAATACCATGCTGTTTTAATTACTACTGCCTTGTAGTACAGTTTGAAGTTGGGAAAGGTGATGCCTCCCATCTTCTTTTTTCCCGAGGATGGCTCTAGCTATCCTTGGGGGGTTTATCTCAAGGTGGTATATTAAAATACTTTAAAAAATGAAAGAAAGAAAGAAAGAAAAGAAAGAAAGAAAAGAAAGAAAGAAAGAAAGAAAGAAAGAAAGAAAGAAAGAAAGAAAGAAAGAAAGAAAGAAAGAAAGAAAGAAAGAAAGAAAGAAAGAAAGAAAGAAAGAAAGAAAGAAAGAAAGAAAGAAAGAAAGAAAGAAAGGAAAGACAAGGAAGGAAGTAAGGAAGAAAGACCTCTAAGAACATCATTATCAAATGTTACTGCATATTATAAAATTCTGAGGAAATTCCAAATATTCAGATAGCTCTGTGGAATCTTGGACCAAGAAAATTGGAATGTATAGGAATCAGGAGCATAGGCTGGTGGTTCTATCAAGAATGGGAGTGAGAAAACAAATTGGTCTCTTTTTTTTTACATTCAAATTGTAAATAAATTGGTCTCTTTTATTTACAACAAAGAAACTATATGAATTTTCTTAAGCACATATATAACCATGCTCTTTCAAGGAAAGAAAAGGCATTAGTAAATGATTCTAATAATTACTTTTTGTAGTTTCAATCCACCTCGAAGTATATACTTAGATATACTTCTCATACAAGTATATACTTGTATGAGAATTATTACTCAATGCTCAAAATTAGGGTTATTATTATTTTTCTGCACTTACAATAAAGGGTTTCACTTTCATTAGCCTCTGTTTTGATAGGTTAATAGCAAATGCCTTCCCTCACAGATATGATTTATCATATGTGTCCTTTCTCAGTATGGTTTTAATAAATAATACACTAAAAACGGCCATGACAGAAAGAGGAATTTTCCTGAAATAATTAACAGAGGTTTTGGGAATACCAGCACAAGAGGTAGGGCACTTGCCTTGCACAGAGAAAACTCAGGTCTCTCCCTGGTACCTCGGTCAGTCCTCTGAGCATTGTAAAGACTGATCCCTAAACAGTGCCAGCAGTTATACCTGAGCATTTGCCAGGTACGGCCCAAACCCTAAACCACCCCACCCCTAAAAATAAAATTAAACTGATGAAAAGAAAATGTCTTAGAAGGTTAAGCTTACTAATGGTGTTTAATCACTGTATGACTGTCTTCCGTAGATCATCGATTTGCTGGAGCAGGCACCAGTAACATCTCAATAAGTCCTGTCACATGCGAGATAGCCAAAGTGCATCTGCCCGTGCCAGGAACATAAAGAGCCTCAAACCATTCCATCAAGTCATGGGAATGACGTCTATAAATGTTATTGGTATTTGGCATGTCTAATACGACATGGGTTGCTTGCCAGGCTCTGCCATGCAGGTGGGATACTCTTGTAGTCACATCAAAACTCGAGCATTTATTGATGAACTGCACAGCCTGTGACCAGCTCTTCTGCTGGGTAGAGCTTTGAGGAAAGGGGAATCGGATGTGGGTGATTATCAAACTATTCCTTTCAAGTTTCTGACCTCCCTAAAACAGGCTGTTTCATATGGTCCAACATCTACATATGTTCTGGCCATACGAGAACTTTGCTGAAGCTAATGTCTCACTTCCTTGCAATTGGCAGGCAACTGCAAAAGCAGTTTTGGAAAAATTGCAGCATATTCAATTTAAAGCTTGGTGGGGAGTGGAGGCAGAAAAGATTTCCCAAAAAAGGTTAACTATTAAAATAATCAGATAAGTTTTGGCAGAAAACATCATGAGTTGGAGATACTATAAACTGTAAAAATAGTTTTTAAGTTACTTAAGCAGAAAACTTCTTTTCAGCAATACTTATGCTGACTTTATAAAGACTTAAGATTTTAACTGACTTCTAAAATTTTTAATATGTTTAATCCTATTTACTTATAGTATACTAGGTTTTCCTATGTGAGATTTTTACAGAGATACATATATTTCTATTTTACAACTCAGTAACTTTATCACTGTGTATATAAACACAACACATATGCACAAAATATGTGTACCAAAGCGTTATAGGGAAATCTTTACCACAAGTTTATTCATAAGTGGCAGCACCTTGGCAAGCTACCCATGTGATATTTGATATGCCAAAGACCAGTAACAATTATAGACCTCATTCCCATGGCCTGAATGAACCGTTTGAGGCTCTTCCTGTTCCTGGAGGGAGCAGATGCCCTTTGGCTACACTAGCACATGACAGGACGTATGGAGTTACTGGTGCCCGCTCGAAGCAAATCGATGAAGATTGGAAGACAAGTGATACAAGTGATATCCATAGCAGAAAATAAACCTGAATAAACAACTTGATAAATTACTGATATTACTATTACACATATAAACATAAATGGACCTATAAATGAGAATGACTAATATGTGTAAGGAGATAGAAACAGAATGAATAAATAGTACATTAGTTCACTTTATTAAGCACGAGAGTAAAGATCTGTGACAGAAATCAGATGGATGTTTGAGTGTGGTTGGAGAAAACATATTTCATTGTTCTTAGAAACAAATGCCCAAAATGCACATGTGGATGTACACAAATATGTATATATACTTAACAAATAATGCAGAAAAAATACAGTTTATAAATTACTGTTTATTCTTCCAACATGTCAAATAAAATGTTACAGACTATTCAGAAGGAACAAAGACACACATATTTGAGGGTATATACATATATATATAAACATATAAACATACCTATCAGAATCCATAGTATTAATATTGAAAATACAAATAAGAAAAGAATTGGGTATTAAGATAATTCATTTAAAACGTGTTTAAGTAATCTATATGGTCTTATTTTTCTATTTTATACTAAGAATATATTTTTAATAAAAGGGGATATTTATAACTTGAATAAACGTAACAGAGTTAGGGGAGACAGTGCAAAGGGCTTATATGCAAGCTAAGCCACTATAAGGTCTTGAGTTTAATCCCAGCACCACTAGCGGAGTAGCCCCAGGTATAGCACTACTGGGCCAAAACCTGAATGCTTGCACAGCCAGGCCACTTCTCAGAAGGGGTGGTCTCAGTTCAGCAGAAGCAGTGTTCAGGAGGTCCTCCCAAAATAAAGGAATAAGCATAAACATAGTTAAATGATTTGTCTTGCCTCGATTCCTCAATGATTAAAGAACATGATTTCTTTTTTTTCTTTTTTTTAAGTATTTTATTATACCACCGTGAGATATACAAATAAAAAAGATATACAATTAAAAAAGTTCATATTTGGGTTTTGGTCATACAGTGAAGAACATGATTTCTTGACAACATATTGCTGATTGTGGATTTGTAGCATGGTACTCTATATAACTTGTGGGTTGTTTTATTGTTTTTTGGCCATTTTTTTTCTTTCTTTTTTTTTTCCTTAATCTTTGCCTGTTTGAGAATATAACCTACTTTACGGCTCCTCTGTACTTTTGAACATAACATCTCCTGAAAAAAGAATGTGAACACTGAATAAGCAAGAGAATATTACAGGAGAAATATGTGTAAAACTATTGAGTGCTTCAGGTCTGTGAAGCTGCTTAGCATATCTAAAGGCAACTAAGCAGCAAGAAAGACAATGAGGTATGTGAGAGCAAAATCTGCCACATGAGAATGATGTGCAGGTGCAGGTACTCCTGCATGTAGGTTACCCATGGGTAATAATGATGTGCGGCTTATAAAGAGCTCTTCATAAGGCACAGTGCATAATAAATCTAAAGTGTATATGCCCTTTAATGATTCAATCATCTTTTATTGGATCAGTCTATTTTGCATCATGTCCCTCGCTTCTTTCACTTAGCAAATAAATGAGGAATCTGTTATGCAAGGAATAACTGGGAGAGGTCATTGGACAGACCAGGAACAGGACAGAGCTTACTAACACACAGAAGAAAAATGTCAGGCACATACACTGTGTGCTGAGGACTACCCGGGCAAAAGGGGAAAACGTCCAGAAAAAGTTAAATAAAATGAATGAGAAAATATCTCTTAGTGGCACGGAAATCCCAGAAAGTAACAGAGTCAACTTTCATTGTATATGTTTTGCTTGGGCTTCACAGTTCCAAATTACATTTATTAACGTATTTCAAATATCACATTATATAGATGAAAAATATGACCAAATTCAAAGACTAACAAAGATGCATTGCTAATACAATGAGATGACCAAATATTTCAGCAGAAGATTAAACTATGTCCCTATTATATATAACTTTTTTTTTTTGATTTTTGGGTTACAACTGGTGATGCTCAAGGTTTATTCCTGGCTCTGGATTCAGGAATTACTCCTGAATGGGGGACCATACAGGATGCAAGGGAATAGAACCTGGGTCAGCCGCATATAAAGCAAATGCTGTACCTGCTATCCTATCACTCCAGCCCCTATTACATGTAAATTCACCTGGTCAGACATGCACACAGACATCAGATACAGTAAAATTTTTTGCTGCAAAGAAATGAAAAAATTATCCTCCTCTGCAAAATTTCCCTTTCTCCTCAGACTGTCCC